>JAXCGZ010006224.1:5000-12500 GCA_037179515.1 Halocaridina rubra | reverse complement strand
ATATATATATATATATATATATATATATATATATATATATATATATATATATATATATATATATATATATATATATATATATATATATATATATATATATATATATATATATATATATATATATATATATATATATATATATATATAACAATTCTGAAGAAGCTTTTTGTATGTGTTGTCAAAACAGCTAATAAAATTTAATAATAAGGGATGAAAATTATAGACATGATGCAATGGAAATTTTAATTCTGATCTCCTACTTGAAAAATATATAAACAAAAGGAAGGTAGAAATTCTCTTCACCACTTGCATGTAAAAAAAAGGAATGTAGTGTAGATTTAAACATTTAACAAACAAATCCTGTACAAATAAAATAAGTATAATTCTTTCATAATTACTACTCTTTTTCGGGTCCCCTTCTCTGAGAAGGGGTATGAAGCAGCCACTTTGGCTATCAGTAGAGCAATTTATTGGATGTGCATGGACTGCTGAAACAGTTATAATGCCAAAATAAAATTGATTATTTTCTTGATAATAATAATAATTAGTCATGAAACATTAAAATAGAAAATTTGCCGATTACCCCTGATTACCCTAGATTTCCCACATTTTTTCTTTACCCTAAAGTTTACCCTAGGAGGGGTCTGATTGCCCTAAATTGGGAGTATTTTACCCTAAAGTGGAAGCACTAAGTCACTCTCTCTTTCGCTGCCATAAACCCTGTTTTTTTTTTCCCCAGATCGGGGTTTTTCCACTAACCATCTGGTTTTCTAGGTTTTTGTTTTTAAAATAGCTCATATTCTGAGTTTTTCCACATCATATCACATTAGTAAAAACTGAAAATAAATCAGATATGTATAAAAGCTTAAAATAATTTCCTAACGTTCTGTGGTGAAAGCATTTCATAGACCAGTCGTCTACTGAACATGTATGTACTGTAAACAAAATTCAGACATGTTCGATTGACGACTCTCGTTAGGTAACGCTAGCAATAAGGTATGGTTACTCAGTGCAATTAGGAAGTTCAGTTCGCAAGTTGGTGCTGCAGTTACTGTTGGACTTGAAAGTTGTCCTTTTGGTGCAGACCATTTTTTCCAGCTGTTTATTATTTGTGTTCTCTCATAATGAGTGACGAAATGCAAGGCGAATCTTCCGCTAAGAAAATGAAATGGTATGTGCAATCATTTAATGAAGAATGGTTGCAAGATCCGGAAATGAAGAATTGGCTTTAGCAAGATAAAAATGATAAAGAAGCCAGCTACTGTAAGTGCTGCAAAGTTACCCTACAGAATGCAAATAAATCCCTGCTTCAGAAACACAAATCTTCTGTGAAACATAGGAAATGTTTTAATGTGGCTAAGTCTAGTGTTGATATTACTCGGTTCATTGAGAAAAAGAAATCAACAGAAAGTGAGACTCCAAGGAGGAAGAATTATTGTTGTGATTCGCATATCAGTGTGAGTAGAATACTAATATATTTAAATTTCAACTTGATATTTTAAAAATCTCAGTTTTTTATTTGAATCTAGGTATTTTGGAAACCTGATCTGGGGGTTTTCTGAAAATCCCATTGATAGCCCTGCATAAACCGCGTTCGCTTGCTCACTCACTCACTCCTTCAATAGCTGCTCACGTTTTCCCCCTTCACTGAAGGAGTATGTGGGTGGTTTCCTGATCTACACGTCTGGCTGCCAGCCTGTCTCTGTCAACAGTCCTAGGTCCCCTCTTTACCCCCATCCACGGCTTGGTGGCGTATGAGGGTACTACCATCAACCCCCTTCTTTGGGCTTGAGTTACTCTATTTTCTCTCCCCACTACAAACAACCAAACGAACAAAAATCCCGTTATATTGAACTGCTACAGCCTTAATAACCATCAGAAAAGTCTGTAATTATTTAATTGGATTGACATACACGTATTTGAAGATTAAGTGACCGCTACAAATTTACAATTACATAGCGCAACCTTTATAAGCTATGACATGGAAAAACACTTGAAAGCTGATTCATGTGCGGTCCTCGAGGTGATTTTACATGCATCTCGGAGTCAATTTAAGAGCCTGGAGAAGTCCATGTATTTATCAATAAACTTACGATAGTGTGGTTTTGTGGAGACAATAGTTTCCATTTATGATTTTGTGTAATTTGAATCTGGTAGCACGGAAGGGTAGTTGGCAACACCGTGAACGGGATGTTGTTTACAGTTTTTGGCGGGAGTTTGGAGTCAAGTTTAGTGCTTGTGGAGTCGTTGAGTTGGTTAAGTTGTGTGATGGAATTGCTTTATTGATTGAGTTGTGTGAAGGAATTGCTTAATTTTTGAGTTGTAGAGGCTTAATGGGAGCTCCCAGTGTAGGTGTTGATTCTTTTTGTATGTGGCGATTTGGAGAAAGGGGGCAAGAAATCGGGTTTTGAACAGTTGTGAGTGTACTTTTAAGTTTAACTTCCAATACGTGTAGGTGGAGTTAAGTTGAGGTAAGTGATATACATTGTTTTTTTTCTATCTCTACCACAGATAAAAAGCAAAGATCGAGAAAAGAAAAATATATATATTTGCTCATTCGGGATCTTGAAACATTCTCTAGACTTTTATTATTTATATTTTCATGGAACACTGCAACTCTTGCAGGCGTCAAACGGTGACGTGAATTACTCTACTTCAGCTTTGAAAAATTAACATTTAGATAATTTTACACATAGAGATTTCTTTCTCAAACCCAATCACTACCTTTGCACAAGTGTCCTGCATATCTCAATAAATGGTGAACTTGTCAAACTCCTTCAATCTCAAACTTCGGTTGTAAAATCCATAGAGTTTGAAAAAACACACGACCTAGGAGACCTGCATCGAATGATAGAAAGTCTTGCAGATAAGGTGAGAATTTTGGAAGCAGATGCTGAAGAGGTGAAAGCCTTACAACACAAGGTGGGATTGCTAGAATCAGACATTGTTCTACTTAAAAGAGATAATTCTAGGCTGAAACTGCTATTAGAAACATCTCCACCTCTCAATTCAGTGCTGTCACCTAACAACGATGATGTCCCTTCTATCAACAACCCTCAGGATTTGCAAACTAGGTTTTCTGTCTCTACTCACAATTCCTTCAGTACACTGAAAGACGTATGTGACAGTGTTAGTGAAGAAGAGGTAGATCCAGATAAAAGTGATAGTTAACAAGACAACCTGAATACCCCATCTAGCACCAATAATCAACTCAGTAACAGGTTACAAAATAGTGAAGACACAGCAGTGTGCTTCCCCACTACTCCTGGCACACAACAGGCACTAACCAGAACAAGATTTTTCCAGCACAAATAACCAACCTGGTAAAGGGTAGCAAAACAGCGAAGAAGATATAGAGCCCCTCGCCACTACTCCTAACAACACAACAACTATCACTAACAAGGACAACCATATTACACCATCCAGCACAAATAACCAACCCAGCAATAGGCTGCAAAAACAGTGAAGAAAACAGAAAAGACAAAATAGAAGCTGTCTCTAAACTAAACATTCCATCGAAGTCCTCTCCCCCACAGCCACAGTTACCCAATAATGAAAGTGCAAGGGTTACAGCTCAAATATATATTCGCATTCCTGGGAACCCCTTTGAGAGAGAGATATGTAATATATTGACAAATCTAGGCATTTCCTCTGAAGAAGTCTTGATTAAGGAGCTTTCTCGCAAACCTAATTGGGTCTCCTTCACAATAACGATATCAAAAGGACCTGAATATGTGGCTTACAAACTAAATCAATGGCCTACAGGCACAATTGTTCAGCAATTTCGAGGGGGCAAACAATGGACACAACCTGGGTTATCTTCAAAATATCCCAAACTACAATCATACCAGAATAAACAGCAAAGAGCTTATGAAATGATCCCCTATCCGTGAGACTACAGAAAGAGACACAATACAAACCTCTCTTATCACCGACCACGCACAAGAGACTTTTCCTGGAGAGATGGCTCTTACAAACTAGGCATACAAACTTTGAAAAGGCCCAGTCATACCATGGCACATACTCTAATCAGTGTTACCCATCCAACGGCAGGTACAGACACCAGGGTCAATGGGCTAACCCCAGAACACACTATGATGATGAATTCCCAGCAGAATCACACAGTCGAAACAAATCATGGCCAAACCCAAGAACAAACTACGACTATGACTATGGATACCACCCTGATGAAACATGGTAAGAATGTAACATTAGTACATGTGAACGCTCAGTCCCTTCTCGCTCATTTTGAGGAAATAATAATGCTAACAAAAGACTACAACATAGATATCCTCAGTGCAAGTGAAACTAGGCTTCCTCCTACAATTGAAAATAAATATGTAAATATCTCAGAGTTTAAAATATTTCACAAAGACCATGGCCGAGAGGGTGAGGTCTGTATCTATGCATCAGGAATAACCACAGGTCTAGAAAAAACTGAAGAGCTTGAAGATTTATGGATCACGGTGCAGTACCAGAAACTTCCATCTTTCATTGTAGGGTGTGTTTACCGTCACCTTAAAGCACCTTCCACTTCATTCAGTCATCTGCTAGAAACATTTAGAAATATCTGTGTTCGCCATAAACCCGTATACATACTTGGTGTCTTTAATGATGACTTGCTCTAAGCAGATAACTAAATGAAAAGGATGATCAACATTGTCAAGTTAACACAAATAGTGACAAAACCGACCTGCATAACCCCTAATTATAGGACTCTAATAGATCTGATAATAACAAATAAAATGGAAAGTATACCCTATTGGGACGTAGTTCCCTGCCCAACTGCAGATCACGAGCTCAAAATTGCAATGCTAAACATAAACAAGCCCATAAGGAAGCCTCTCTTCAAGATATTCTGGTGTCTCAAATATTTTTCCTCTGATATCTTTTGTGAAGCTTTAATCAACAACACAAATGTACTTAATAGAATTATAAACACAGATAACGTCGATTTGCAGGTTGAGATTCTAACAAAAGTCTTCCGTGAACGCTTAGATAGTTGTGCACCCATTTTAACAAGAAAAATAACCTGCTCCTCAGCCCCCTGGCTAACTAGTGACATCAGAGAGGCAATGCAAATCAGAAATCATATACAAAAAGAGCTAAAAATTAATAGATACGATATGACTCTCCGTGAACGTTATTAAGCAGAAAAGAAACGTGTCAGATATCTCATTGATGTAAGTAAAAAAGACTTTTACAAATAATAATTTAATGACTCTAGACATGATACAGTGGCTACATGGAAAGTGATAAGAAGCATGATACCAAATGAAAAGACTACCACAGAAAGTTATGAAAATATTACGGAGTTGAAAGACAAAGCAGAAAACTTAAATAACTATTATGCTAACGTTGGGAAAAATACATATGAGAAAACACAAGAAAACATAAACTCAGTGAATACGAGCAATTACTTAAATGTCAATTCTTCCAAAGTAAACACAAGAGAGTACTTCAAGATAAATCCTATCAATTGTGCCACCCTAATTCTTACCAGAAAGAGCTTAAGAAACTCTGGCTCTTATGGTCCAGATGGTATACCATTTCAATTCATCAAAGATGCTCTACCCATGATTGTATCTCATATTCTAGGTATTATTAACACTTCCATTGTTACTAAAAGGTTTCCTGACTCTTGGAAACAATCACATGTAATACCTCTGCATAAAAAGGGGGACAGAGAAGATGTGTCAAACTATTGTCCCGTTTTCCTGCTACCCATTTTCTCTAAAATATTAGAAAAAAATTGTTGCATGCCAACTTAAGTCATATTTAGTCAAATAGACTATTAGCTATTAACCAGCATGGTTTCAGACCGAAACTCTCGACGGATACTGCACTGCTGAAAGCTACGAATAGTATATATAATAATATAGATATGAAAAAAAAATATCTCTGCTTGTATTATTAGACTTATCAAATGCCTTCGACAGTGTAATCCATGAAATTCTTATAAGTAAATGTATTAAGCTAAATATTGATCCGAGCTGGTTTAGAGAGTATCTATCTAATCGCAAACAGTCTATCCATCTTAACAACATTATCTCTATGCCAAAAAATGCATCATTAGGTGTTCCACAGGGATCAGTACTTGGTCCTATCCTCTTCTCCATTTACGTAAATGACCTATCTTCTTTCATCTCTGCCTGTCTAGTCGTACAATATGCATTTGACACTCAACTACTCCTTAATGGTGATATTAATAATCTCCCAGAGCTAACCTTAAGCAGAAAACACTCTGTCAAAAATTAAAACCTATTTTGAAGAAATTGGACTGTTAATTAACGAAAGTAAAACACAATGCATGTTTATTGGCTCAAGGTTACATATAGCACAAATTCCAGAATACACAACAATTAATTTTTGCGGCAATATCATTACACCTAGCAAAAGAGTCAAAAACCTCGGAATTCACTTTGATAAATATATGTTGTTTGATTCCCATATAGATAAAGTATGCAAAAAGGTTACAGGAACATTAATGAACTTATCACATATAAAGGACAATTTTGAGACTATCACTCGAATAACTGTCGTTGAATCTCTAGCACTAAGTCACATTAATTACTGCACAACTGTTTGGGGAGCTACCACTAAGACTCAGATAAACAGAATACAGAAGCTTATTAATTTTGCAGCTCGAGTTGCCCTGGGAGGAATAAGAAAATATGACCACATCACACCAGCTCTCAAAAAACTTGGGTGGCTTCATGCAGAAAACGAGGTCACTTATGCTATTTATGTTTTTGTATGCAAAATTTTGGACCATCATTATCCTAGCTGGCTATTTGAATTAAAAACAGTCAGGGATATAAGTGGAACCAACACAAGACAGAGCAGTGAGCTCTTTATTCATAGAACAAACACAGAAGCAGGTTCAAAGATGATCACTATTAAAGGGCCAACACTCTGGAACAATATTCCAGAGCATCTTAATAATGCATCCTCCTTCGCAAGTTTCAAAGGCAAACTATATAGTTTTCTTTTGGACAAATAGTTGCTGCTCATACATAAACTAAACTTAATGATTTAATGCAATTTCCCTTAACACTAACCTCTCTCTATGTAAACTGATATCGATTTCTCTGTTCTCTAAGTTAATAACTAATTATTCTCATTGTACAGAAAACAAATATAATGATGATGACGATAATAATGATACTGTATAGAGCGTTACTATTACTACTTTATTATTAACATTATTGTTAAAATTTTTATTATAGCATTATTGATTTTTAGGAAAGCTACATTTAATTTAACTACATACATTACCCTCTTACTTATTAGTTCTATTACATGTCTACTTATGAGTTACTTTTAAATATAAAAGAATAACCATTGTACAAAAATGTAAATAAATGTTTGTTTGTTTGTTTGTTCATTGGATTTAACCCAGGTAATAAAAATATCTAAATTTTTAGTTGGTCACTCTTCAAATGCAATTATTTGTTTTACTACTTTAATTCCAACAAAAAAAACGAGGGTATCATAACT
>JAXCGZ010006223.1:55000-56276 GCA_037179515.1 Halocaridina rubra | reverse complement strand
TGGCCACGTAGAATGAATGAATGCGTAACAATCGATCGATCAGTGCCATTCTGTGCCGGAGGGGGATTTTTTTTTCCAATTTAAAAAGTAATCTTATTGTCACTCATGCGCAGCGTGAGTGCGTGCAGTCAGCCGTATGCAGGAAAGACACACGGCTCTACCTCACTGACAAAGGCAGTAGGCCAGACCAGGCCAGCCACAATTGAAACTTTAAAAAAAATAAAAAAAATAAATGAAAAATGAATGAGAATTGGTTAGTGAACTTTATGATAATTTTTTGTGTGTACTGGTTTACTCTATTTATTTATTCATTTCTTTAATCTATTATTATAATTATTATTATTATTATTATTATTATTATTATTATTATTATTATTATTATTATTATTGTTATTGTTATATCAGTTTATATTTGCTTGTTTGTATTATTATTTGCATAATAAGTTACGTTCTTTTATTAATACATGCATCGTCTGTATCTTATAAACTTAATACATGTTGAATTATCTTTCTAACATGATAATATGTAATTCGGTTATTATGGAACATTAATCTCGAAATCGGTAATTCGTGTAGAGTGACACCTCATATTGATATATAATTCGGTTTCTATTTAGACATATTAAAATAATTCGGTTCTAGCTAGGCATCATATTAATGTGTTAATCGGTTAGGGTGGGACTTCATATTAATTTTTAGGCTGTGTGTATTATCACCGTACAGTGATATCACTGATTCCATTATAGTCAACTCACAGTGAAAAGAACCTAACCTAACCTAACCTAACCTAACCTAGTCACCGCACAGTGAAAAGAACAGTGGCTTTGTTATCATCAGTCGGTGATAATATGTTTTTCGGTATTTTCACCGAGAATCTAAAATAATTTATTGTTACTTCTCAATTTCCTTGATGGGATGGTGATAATAACGTTGTCTGTAATATCACTGTTCGGTGATAATAGTCACTCCCTAATTTTTAATACTGAATTCGCTTGGTGTGGGACTTTTTACTACTCCGCAATTCATATTTTGTTAGACATCATATGAATATGTAATTCGGTTCTAGTTAGACATCATATCAGTGTATAGATCGGATAGAATGTGACATATTAGTATGCAGTTCGTTTCACGTGAGACATTACTTTGATATGCAAATTGGCTGGAGTGAGACACCTAAATTATGTAATTTTTGAAGAGTTAGACATAGCATATCCTGTAGAGGAAGAAATCAACATTGATAGGTAACTTAGCTGAATGAGATATGAAAATGTTTTCA
>JAXCGZ010006223.1:40000-50000 GCA_037179515.1 Halocaridina rubra | reverse complement strand
ATATATATATATATATATATATATATATATATATATATATATATATATATATATATATATATATATATAGAGAGAGAGAGAGAGAGAGAGAGAGAGAGAGAGAGAGAGAGAGAGATACACAAAATTAGTTGAGAATTCTTGACTCCATCCAAGTGAGATGAGCGTCCTCTGTCTCCCATAGTTCATTTTCTTTCTCCGTTGAAAGACATTTATGTAATTCTTCTCTTGAGTCGTGGACAAGAAATCCACTTCCACGTTTGACTGCGTGTTGTAATAAATGTCTACTAAATAGGGTTGATTATGGTGTCTGGTAGATCTACCTAATTTTTTCTCTCATGGTTAGCACTTTCTCCCAGGAAAGTGCCAACCAGAGCCTTAGTATTTGTCGCTTTGAATGTGTAGGGATGTGGTATAAATGAAAGTGAAAGGGAGGAGCCTGCAGAATGTGAAAAGAAAGATGGGCCTCTTCATTATAAGTTTAACATTGTTAATGGATTTGTGCTTAGAAATAGGATTATGAATTTGTGTGTGTGTACGTATTTCTGTACGCACACACATACACACACATACATACATATATATATATATATATATATATATATATATATATATATATATATATATATATATATATATATATGTGTGTGTGTGTGTGTGTGTGTGTGTGTGTGTGTGTGTGTGTGTGTGTGTGTGTGTGTGTGTGTGTGTGTGTTTGTGTGTGTGTGTGTGTGTGTGTGTGTGTGTGTGTGTATGTGTGTGTGTGTGTGTGTGTGTGTGTGTATGTATGTATGATAAAAAAACAAATATTTCTTTCTTGACTGGAAAATCAGAAACGAGTAAAAGTTTCTGAAATTGTAATTTAAATTGAAAATATAATATGAGAAGAACGTAATAGACTGATAACAGTATTGAAGAATAGTGATTTTAACATCACATAAAATAAAAATGATTACATAATATCCAGAGGAAGGGCAACAAAAATTTCACTCAAAATAATGTCTTTCTGGAGGTTATTTCCTTGACCTTTTAAATGCTCTGTTTTGTGACTGATTTCAATGCATGACTGTGGGTGGAGTCATGGGACAATAGGTTGTTGAGAAGTTCCTAACTGTAGTCAGTAGCCTTGAAGTATTATTTTTATTTTCAGATTTCTCTTAATATCAGTTAAGTACTTAAGAAATTCCCTAACATATTTTTTTCCATTAGCACAGTTACATGGGGTCGTGTGTGGGCCGCAATAAGTCAGTGGTAGAGTGCTCGAATCGGAACATGACAAACCTGACTAATACGGGTTCATATCCTCCTTGGGGGTGTTAGAAAGGGCAGCCAGCATTAATCCTCTAGCTCCACACTGTCTGTGTTCACATAATTCTAAGTTTTGCTAAATGTGATACATAAAACGGTACTACTACTACTACTACTACTACTACTACTACTACTACTACTACTACTACTACTACTACTACTACTACTACTACTACTACTACTACTACTACTACTACTACTACTACTACTACTACTTAAGTTTATACATGCGGAGCATACTCTTGTATACATTTTACAGACATTCTGTACAATACAAAATATGTCACGTTCATTATTGCTCTCGTCAGAGCATATACTGGTGAAGTTCCTGCCATTTATTGATCTCAAATATCAAGAAATGTAGAGTATTCACAAATCTTGCTGGGTTGATATCACTAATTGGGGGATATCACCAGCAACATAATGTTCTTTCGAAGCAATTATGAACTGTATCTTAAAATATTTTTTTATAGGTATTTACAGTCAGTTGCTCCATGCATATGAAATAAGGCAGACTATCCTCACAGTATATTAGTCAGTAACTATAGACTCGTCATTCCGCTCGTTGAAATTTAATATATGTGCTTCACACTGCACAGCGTCTTGCATTTGCTTGTTCTACGTTTCCAGGCTTTATATGATGACAATTAAATACAGTTTTAATGGATGGTTAATTCATATGTCTGCCAAAATTTACAAAATGTTGGAATTCATTGTGATACTGCTCACCTCCCTTGGTTTTAAGTAACAGTTCTATGCATCTTCAAGAGATCAAGTGAAGGTAGATATAAAATTTCTCTTTGCAATTCGTAGGACCTGGCAAGTGGATAGATATAAAACTGTCCCATTGTGTTTAATGAGTTATATACATTCACAATGGAAAGTTCTGTAAATCAGCTTCGTCTTTATCAAGGTATTGCCAAAAAGCTCAGTAAAGGAACTAACGAAAATTATTCATTAGAATTTGTAATAATCGGGTTTGTCCTCATTAAGGTATTGTCAGAAAATCTCTTATCAAATGAGATAAAGAAAATTGTTTATTGGAATTTGTAAAGACACCACAGCAATTATTGGTTCAGTCACATCAGTTATAGCAAATTAACCTTCGACAGATAATATCAAAGATTTCACCTCTTCTTCAAGTCATGTTGCAAGAACTGTAATCACGTTTTATGTAATCCCACTCAGTCAATTTCTCCTCTCCTAATAGGCAAGCGATTTCTCCTACCAATGATACAGTATTAATTTTCCTTACCTCGTCTATGACTCCAATGATTTATTTTGCTTTTAACAGTATAAGTCTTTTCTCCATTATTGGATGCTGTGAGAGCATGATCTGTTTCTCTTTTCATAAAAAAAACTCTCTTTTTCTTTAAAGGGGGGTTTACACGGTCAAACGGTTCGTCGAACGCAGTTCGACAGACAAGTATTTGAAGTGATGTTCGAACGTGTGAACGGGGTATTTGGTTGTCGAACACGGTTGTCGAACACGTGTTCGACAACAAAATACCCGTTCACAAGTTCGAACATCACTTCAAACACTTGTCTGGCGAACCGCGTTCGACGAACCGTTTGACCGTGTAAACCCCCCTTTTAAGACTATTTTGTGTAAGTTTGGCATACTATTTACAGCACATAATCTCTATTAGATGCTGCTTTCTATATAACGTTTTTTCTTCTTCAGGACATTCTGTAGGAGCTGAGCTTCCTTCTTGTATATCAAGGCCCGATTTCTTAAACAGTGTAAACCTAGGATACCATATTGTTAGTTAGCTAGACACACACAAATGGATTTCATAAACGCATCTGACGCGGTTCTGTGAATGGCTAGGATCCCGTACGGCATCCTAGCCATAAACAGAAGCGCGTTAGATGCGTTTATGAAATCCATTTGTGTGTGTCTAGCTAACTAACAATATGGTATCCTAGGTTTACACTGTTTAAGAAATCGGGCCAAAGTCAGCCTTTTACTTCTTATTTTGGTAATTGAAAAAAGAAATCGTATTCTCTGAAGTAATACTACACGATCTTTAGTTACATCTTAAATAACGCCAGTTAATTACCTCTCGATTGTTATTTGAACGCTCAATCTTCACTAAGAGCGTCAATAAGGGCTCAAGTTTCTTTTATGTATAAATCCAAGCTTTCATTTCTCTCTTTGCACCGTTAGTTGTGTCACAATTAATCCCCTTTCGAATGGGCGTGGACACAACCATGTTGGATCAAGTCTGGATCCTCTTCCCAATGCTCTGCGGTAGGATAGTGTGTCTCTGAATAATTGTAACTTTTCTTTTCTCACAGCAATACCGTAAGCTTTACTTATATATGTTTAGGTACCTTTCTTATAAGAGTTGTAATAGATATACGTTCTTCTTCTTTATAAGATTTTGCAAGAATTAAAGTGGCTGCATTCATACTTTTTTTCTGAGACGTGTTCAATTTTTTTTTTTTTTTATCTTCAGACTTGCTGTTAGAACTCACCTTGCTGAATAGTTTGACTTTTTTTTTCTTATCTCTATTGCATACTTATATTGAAGTATCTTATCAATAAATGAAGATGATGATTTGAAATGAATTCACCTAAACCTAGAAATACCCAGGAAATATTAAGTTGCTCTGAGTGCCCTCTTTGCTCTTAACCTTCCCTCCTCCTTTAATGGATCAAAACACTTTTCATTTCCTAAATGAAAGGTGTGGCTGTAATTTTCTGAAAATAAAAACAAAATTAAGAAAATTGATTTGAAATTCGTTCACTTATCTGGTAAAAGAAAAGACATATTAAGATGTGAGAGTTCTTACAGACATATGCAGTGGCCGAAATCTATTTTGTAAGATGGTTGATCGAGTCAAAGCACGCATTTAACAATGGCGAATCTACCTCAGTCACTTCTCTTTGCTCTTTGGGTATATAGGGCTGCCACAGTTCGCTCCACCATTACTGTTTTGATCATCTACAGGGTAAGTTGGCAAGGATCTACCGTGAGGTCCAACAGCCATAGCTGGTTTACCCGCACCGTTTCGTCTCCTATTTTTCTTTCCATTGCATACTATGACTAATATGTTCTAAGAATAGAATATAAAAAGATTTTGCTTTGCAAAAACGTTCTCTTGCCAGGGAACAGAGAAGACATATTACTCACATCCATTTTCACTTTCATGAGAAGCCAGTCCATGAGTAATTAACAATTATATTCTTTGTAGTACGTAGAGCCGTTATTTCCCCAAGTGCATTAATTAGAATAATCTAATTTTCTAGCTTGAATACTTTTTAATGAAGGTTTTGTCGTCATCACATTCTGTCATACTTTTGGAAAAGTTAAAAATAGAGTAGGCCGAGTGATAACACTTGGAAGATGTGGTGATTTTCTTCCTCTATTAGATTGATTTGTAATTAGCTGATTTAACATAGTTTGGGGTCTCTCTCTCTCTCTCTCTCTCTCTCTCTCTCTCTCTCTCTCTCTCTCTCTCTCTCTCTCTCTCTCTCTCTCTCTCTCTCTCTCTCTCTCTCTCGTTTACTGGTGTAGTATTGTGTTCTTGGTCACAGTAACTCTAGTTCAGTTCTTTTAAACTTTAAAGCGCTGTGTTGCGGTTACCTAAGTAGGAATTATAAGGGAAAAGCTCCAGCAATGAAACCTCAAGCCCATATATACGTGTAAGATTACACCTTTAGAATGCCCATTCTTTCATATATGTTTAATGTTTTGATTCTTTCTTTATCAATATTCAATTATTGTAATCCTCCTTTCAAGAGGAGAGGCTGAGTCAAAGCGAACATCCATTCCCCTATGTGTTGGTCATTGCTAACACGATATATTATTCTTTTCATCCACATGTTACCAGCTCACTCAATCTCCTCCCTCTTACCTCTCTCTCTCTCATTCCATACTTCAGCACAATCATCAGTCTAGCTAGCCATTAGGGATTTGGTTGGGACGCTTCCCTTCAGCAACTTTTGGCATTTCAACCTTTTATTAATAAATGAGGAAGATATCTGAAATCATCCTTGCTGGGATGAAAATACTCTTATCTCTATTGGTGAAACTAGAAAAAAAAGTGATATTGAATATTTGTACTTAATTTTCCAATGTATTGATTATATGACCAAGATCTCAACCTCAGATACTTTTTTTTTTATGGTTATTTATTGTTAATTTCACGGTTGGAGTAATTTAGAAATTATTACAGAAACACATGGAAGAGTTTCTGATTAAAACTACTAATTTGTATGTTATTTTTACTTTCATAGTTTATTTTTTTAAAATACATTTCTCCATCTTTTCGTATTGAGAGACTTCGGTCGTAAATAGAGCCAGAGATGAATGATATATACAAAAATTTAACTAATTGTGCAAGATAAAATCTTTTCTTTCTGAAGGTTTCAGCCTTGAATAATAAGTATCATGTCCTCCATAATTGAAACCTTCCATCTTGCTTGTCAAGAAGAGCCAAACTTAATTTGGAACTGAAAAGGCAAATATATGATTAAATAATTTCAACTTGCTGAGCCCTGAAGATTCATCGTGAAATTATATTCTTTAGTAATGAATGAGTAAGGAAATGAATACTTAACTAATAATGAACAGAAATATTATATGAATAAACATCAAGTGAAGAAAACCATTTTCCTCAAGGTACAGACAAGAATACAAAAATGGGTTTTCTTGGAACACTAATGCGTTCATCAAGAATTATAACATTACTAATGTAAAGTTAGACCTTAGACTGTATATCCTTATGTATGCAGATATAATTAATAATAAAGCTGGTAAAGATATCATTATCAAGTCAGTGTTTTTAGGCTAATTTTTTTAAAGTATTAGATGAATTACTGGATGGTTTTCTCATATGGCATTGAACCAAATTCTGCAAAAAGAAAAAAAAAGGAGTATTATAAGTCATGAGGAGGAGCAATTTCACATTTATTTTTATGCAAAGATTTGAGGTGACTATGAATGATGGTTTGCTCTTTAGGCAGAGAACCTCATTTTGCTAAAATAATGAGAAACATTATCTGATGTGATTAGGAAGAAGAGCATTGGATATATTTATTCTGTATATATTCTAAGGGTGTTTTCTACTTTTCTATCGAAGTTACAAATTATGTTCTTTTGAATGTTCAGAGAAGAGTCAAAGTGAGAAAGTCTTTCAAATCCATTACCTGTACTTTCACTGTTCACGCCTTGGCTCACTTCAATTTAAGATTCTCTCTCTCTCTCTTCTCCTCTCTCTCTCTCATCTCTCTCTCTCTCTCTCTCTCTCTCTCTCTCTCTCTCTCTCTCTCTCTCTCTCTCTCTCTTCTCCTCTCTCTGTCTTCTCTTCTCTCTCTCTCTCTCCTCTCTCTCTCTCTCTCTCTCTCTCTCTCTCTCTCTCTCTCTCTCTCTCCCATAGGCTTAATGTGGGGAAATTAAGATTTTTTTTAATCGGGTCTTTGTATATCGCCGTACAATGATATTGTTGATCTCAGTATAGTCACCGCACATTGAAATGAACAGTAGTTTCATTATCACTGATCAGTGATGATTTTTTTTCAGTATTTTCAGAGAAATTAAAATAATCTATGGTTACTTATCAGTAAACCTGCATAAGAAATGAAAAGATATTTCATAAAAATACATTTATTCCATATTAAAACTGAAAGAAATTTTACAAATATTTTTTTATGAGTGTGACTCCAGGACAGGCAAGAAAATGTCCTCATCAATAAGGCCCGGGTAGGAAGGAAAAATAAGACGAAGGAAAAGAAAAAGGTTACAGACAAGGCAAAGATGAGGTAATAATACTTGAGGGAAAAGGACAGACTGGAAGAATAGTCAAAGTACTGAGGACCTACAGATATGACAGGATTAGGCCTTGAGATGTCTGTAGATATGATTTTTGAATGAAGATAGGTCATAAGAATTAGGATAGACAGAAGGAGGAAGAGAGTTCCAGAGTCTGGAGGTGGATGGGAAGAAGCAGTCGCTGCACCGATCAATTTGCGAGCTACAAATCTCCACACAGTACCTGTGAGACAAGGCAGCTTGGTGAGTGTTACGTGGCCTCGTCAGTGGTAAAGGGATGAAACTCGCCAACTCATCAGAGCAGCAATGGAAGTGGTAACGATATAAAAGAGAAAGGGATGACACCTTATGACGAAGAGAAAGAGAATCCAGATTAGAAGTAAGAGAAGGTTTATTAATGAGTCTGAATGACTTAGATTCAACCCTATCAAGGAGATTAGTATAAGAAAAAGTACCCAGATGTGCGAACAGTATTCTAAGCAGGGACGGATAAGACTAAATATTAGTCCATAATGCGATTTATTAACTACTGACTTAACCTAACCTATTTTATCCTAACCTCTCATTATCCTCTCACCACCTCCCGGTAACTACGTCGAGTGATAAACAAAGTTCTCGATATCCCTCCCTCCCAATCCACTTTCATTGCCCTCAGAACTCTTAACCCCTCCCAAGTCCGCATGGTGATAATAATGTCATCAGCAATATCAACGCCCTGAAATAATAACGTCGCCTGTATAAATAACTCTACAATGATAATTGTCACTCCCATCTTAATCACAAATAATTTTTCAAATGTTATTGATTTCTCTCTCTCTCTCTCTCTCTCTCTCTCTCTCTCTCTCTCTCTCTCTCTCTCTCTCTCTCTCTCTCTCTCTCTCTCTCTCTCTCGTCTCTCTCTCTCTCTCTCTCTCTCTCTCTCTCTCTTCGCATAAACTAAATGTGAAATTGCTTTTCTTCATGATTTATAATACTTTTTTTTTCTTTTAGCAAAACTCGGTTCAATGTCATATGAGAAAACCATCCAGTAATTCATTTAATGCTTTAAAAACTTAGCCTAAAAACACTGACTTGATAATGATATCTTTACCAGCTTTATTATTAATTAAATCTGCATACATAAGGATATACAGTCTAAGGTCTAACTTTATATTAGTAATGTTATGATTCCTGATGAACGCATTAGTGTTCCAAGGAAACTCATTTTTGTATTCTTGTCCGTACCCTGAGGATGGTGGTTTTCTTCGCTTAATGTTTTATTCATAAATTTTCCTGTTCATTATTAGTTAAGTATTCAATTCCTTACATATTCATGACTGATGAATATGATTTCATGATGAATCTTTCATGACTCAGCAAGTTGAATTTTTAAATAATTTATTTACCTTCTCAGTTACCAAATTAAGTTTGGCACTTCTTGGCAAGCAAGATGAAAGGTTTCAATTTTGGAGGAGGCTGTGAAGGTGGTGGCACTGGAAAACATGCAAACATTTGACTATAAAGAACAGTAATAGAAAAAATGAAAGACGTTTTGATGGAAAGGTCAACTCCACTAATTAAACAGGCACTTGATAAAGAGAAGACAGTGGTAATCTCAGGCATAAGCGAATCCCAGGAGTCAACATGGCAGGGGAGACTTGAAGAAAATAAAGCTAGGGTTGTAGACCTCATAAGAAAGCTTGAAGTAGTTTGTGGTCCTGAGGATATTGCAAACATTCACCAACTAGGCAAATATTCGAGGGAGGGAAAACAGAGACCAACAAGAGTAACTTTGAGAGAGGGGAAACATGTAGAGAAATATTGATGAGGAAAAAATGTCTAAAAGACCTTCAAGAATTAAAAGAAAAGATGGAAAAGATAAAAACTTTGTTGCAAGAGGTAAGAAGGTTAAATGAAGAAAGAAATGAAGAAGAGAAAAAACATTTTCATTTCAGAGTTCTTCCAGACAAAGGGGGGATAAAGCAAATAATGACAGAAGATCAGGGGATGGGGCCTCATTAAGATTGTTATACACAAATGCTGATGGATTAGCTGGTAAGGCAGTAGAATTACAAGATAGGATTCACGACACTAAGGCAGATATAGTAGCAGTTACAGAGACTAAGTTGAGTGAGGACATAAACAGTGTCACCGTTTTTTTCTAAGGGCATCAGAATATTAAGGGCTGAAAGATCTGAGTGGACTGGTGGAGGGATAGCACTGCTAATAAACGAAAGGATTCAGGTTAAAAAAATAAACTTGGCTATCGAAAGTGAGTTCAAGGACTTTCTTGTTGCTCGCATAAATACTGGGTCAGAGAGTATTATAATAACTGTTGTATATAACCCACCAAGGAACCAACATAGGCTAAAAGTTTATGAGGAAAGTCTTATAGGTACTATTGAAGTCATAAACTCAGTTGTTAACATGGCATGGGAGAAAAAAATTTTGGAATTTGATTATGGGAGATTTTAATCATAAAGAGATAGATTGGATAAATCTTGACCCACACATTGGTGAGGACTCATTCGGGGCAAGATTCCTAGATTGCGAACAAGGAAATATCCTACACCAACATGTAATGAAACCAACGAGGGCCAGGGGTGTGGATGAGCCATCACTACTTGATCTAGTATTCACAGATAACGTGTTGGATATTGAAAAAATAAAGTATGAACCACCATATGGAAAGAGTGACCACTGTGTGTTGTTGATGGAGTATATCATTGATGATATTCTGCCTGAGAGTAGAGGCACTGAGGGCATGAGGAGGAACTATCCGAAAGGAGATTACATCAGAGTGAATGAGCATTTTGCAGATATTGACTGGAGAACCTTATTTTACAGCAAATCTGTACAGGAAATGTAAGACATCTTTTGTGAGAAATATGGGAAGATGGTATATTGCTGCATATCTGTCACCAAAATAGGCGTAA
>JAXCGZ010006223.1:0-35000 GCA_037179515.1 Halocaridina rubra | reverse complement strand
TCCAAATTAATTCTTCGGTTACGTTAGGTCTGACTAGCTTAAGTTAGGAGAACTTTTATGAATTTATTTACATGTACATACACAAAATAAATATCTATCGAATTTTTCATTGTGTTTTTGAGCGACCAGGAGTAAAGTATATAACTTAAACCAATTCCCCTGAATAAGAGATTCTGCAAAATGTTGTGAATAAAAAAAAAATATATATATATTTGTGGTAAGCGAGACTGTCCAAAATATTAAAGGACAAAATTGAAGATACTTTTTAGAGGGGAAAAAGAAAAAGCTATGTGCCCTCTCATGAAGGAAGCTTAGAAGAGTTGACAAAGACAAAGCCATCACATCACATTACCTAATTTTTTGTGTAAATTGGGAAGAGATCTTACAACCATTTACCTGATCCTGTGGTTCCATATATTGTTAAAATCAATATCCTTCTTATGTAGATTAACTTGATAGTTAGTTTGATATACGATATGACTGAATAATTGAATAAATACGAAAAATACACCTGTCAAAAGTACTGAGTTAAGTTGCTAAGTAGCACAGCTGTCTTACTTTTTTCTTTTTGCTTTGTTCTCTTTTATTATTATTATTTTTTTTTTTTTGCATAAATTGAGATAGACTTAAAATCTGATCCTGTGATAACATACCTTGGATAACAAACGATTATTTTTTTTCTTTTTTCTGATATGACCAGTTTAGCAGTTAAGAAGAATATATAACAGACACAGGTGAGTGTCTCCTCAGATGGAAATTCGAATTTTCCTTCAAGTGGGCTATTGTTTTGCATTTTTTTGTCTTCTCAAATTACCAAAGTCACATTTTAAGTTCGGATGTGTGTTACCAAAACTGAGATGAACTGAGTAACTAAAGAGTAATCATATGAAGATATAGTTAGAAGGAAGGGAACAGAGGGTTAGAGTAAGACACTCAGTGTCTGAATGGAGAAAAATTAGTAGTGGAGTTTCCCCAGGGTTCAGTTTTAGGGCCACTTTTGTTCCTTGTATATATAAATGACCTACCAGAATCTGTAAATTCATTCATGAATATGTTTTCAGATGATGCAAAGATTGTGAAGAAAGTAAGAAACGAGAACAACGGTAGAGAACTTCAGGACGATCTAAATACTCTGCATGAGTGGTCAGAAAAGTGGCTAATGAAATTCAATACTTCAAAATGTAAGGTAATGAGAATGGGTACAAGTGCAAGAAGGCCCAAGCTTGACTACTCGGTAGCAGGAGTACAATTTCAAGAGACAGAAATGAGAGAGATCTAGGAGTAAACATTCTGGCAGATTTGTCTCCAGAAATGCATATAAATGGCATAGTAATGACAGTATATGCTTTCTTATCAAATGTAAGGGTAGCCTTCAGGCACATGGACAAGGAAATGTTCAGAAATATTTATGTGACCTATGTGAGGCCAAAACTTGAATATGCAGCCCCCTTTTGGAATCCTTTCATGAAAAAGCACGTAGCTAAGCTTGAAAAAGTTCAAAGACATGCCACGAAACTGGTGCCAGAAATGCGTAATCTCAGTTATGATGACAGGCTGAGGGAATTAGGCTTACCATCACTCGAAGCTAGAAGATTGAGGGGGGATATGGTGATAGTCTTTAAAATCCTTCATGGGTATGGCAGAGTGGATAGGGATCGATATTTTGATATGGCTGGCTCTAAAACTAGAGGTCATAGTTTGAAGCTTCGTAAGAAAACTTCTTTGCAGGATGTTAGAAAGTACTTTTTCAGTGTAAGAGTAGTTGATAATTGGAATTGGCTAAGCGAGGAGGTAGTTAATGCTATCTCAGTCCATAGTTTTAAGGACAAGTATGATAAGTATCACTAAGTACAAAATGGAAGCGATCAGGAGACGGGAAGATACGCGCTTTGGGCTTTTTCACGTAAGCACAATTAGGTAATCACAATTAGGTAAGCGCGCACGCACACACACACACACACACACACACACACACACACACAGTTGTTAACATGGCACGGGAAAAAAAATGTAGGATTTTGATTATGGGAGACTTTAATCATAAAGAGATAGATTGGATAAATCTTGACCCACACAGTGGTGAGGACTCATTCGGGGCAAGATTCCTAGATTGCGTACAAGGGAATTTCCTACACCAACATGTAATGGAACCAACAAGGGCCAGGGGTGGGGATGAGCCATCATTACTTGATCTAGTGTTCACAGATAATGTGTTGGATATTGAAAAATTGAGTATGTACCACCAATTGGAAAGAGTGACCACTGTGTGTTGTTGATGGAGTATATCATTGAAGATATTCTTCCTGAGAGTAGAGGCACTGAGGACATGAGGAGGAACTATCCGAAAGGAGATTACATCAAAATGAATGAGCTTTTTGCAGTTCTTGACTGGAGAACCTTATTTTACAACAAATCTGTACAAGAAATGTATGACATCTTTTGTGAGAAATATGGGAAGACAGTAGATTGCTGCATACCTGTCACCAAAGTAGGTGTAATTCATGCCAGAGAGAAATGGTTCGATAATGGGTGTAAAAGAGCTAAGGAGTGGAGAGACAAATGCTGGAAAAGGTATAGGAGGAGAAGAAACATAAATGCCTGGCAAACCTACAAAAGAGCAAGAAATGACTACCTAAGTAAAAGGAGAGAGGCAGAGAGAGACTATGAGAGGGACATCACCAGGAAGGCTAAAGAAAATCCCAAGCTTTTCCACAGCTTTATCAGAGGAAAACTGAAGGTAAAAGAACAGGTTTTAAGGCTAAAGAGAGCGGATGGAAGCATCACTGAGATGGATGAAGAGATCTGCAAAGAATTGAACAAGGAGTTTCAGTCAGTATTTACAGTAGAAAATACCCCACCCCCTCAGATTGCAGTGATAGAAGCTCAAGGGCCGGTATTAGAGAACATCAACCTTACAGCCACAGAGGTATGCAAAGCGCTGATGGATTTAGATGTTCATAAAGCTACAGGTCCTGATGACATATCCCCTCATGTGCTTAAAAAATGCGCAAACTCAATATCAGTGGCACTAAGTATCATATTTAAAGAGTCACTGGAGTCAGGGGAGATTCCAAGATGCCGGAAACAAGCAAATGTGATACCTATCTTCAAAAAGGGAAGGAGGGATACGGCTCTGAACTATAGACCAGTTTCCTTGACCAGCATAGTTTGCAAAGTTATGGAGAAACTACTAAGGAAACATATCTCTTTTCACTTGGAATCCTTCAACTTTTTGTCAGTGAGGCAACATGGCTTCAGAGAAGGTAGATCAACAGTAACAAACTTATTAGAATTTTATGATGAGGTAAGCCAAATCTTACAGGAAAGAGAGGGCTGGGCAGATTGCATATTCCTAGACTTCCAGAAAGCGTTTGACACTGTTCCACATGGGAGACTTATTAGGAAGCTGCAATTAATGGCTAGAATAGGTGGAAATGTTTTGGAATGGATAAAAACTTACTTAGAAGGAAGGGAACAGAGGGTTAGAGTAAGACACTTAGTGTCTGAATGGAGAAGAGTTAGTAGTGGAGTTCCACAGGGTTCAGTTTTAGGGCCACTTTTGTTCCTTGTATATGTAAATGACCTACCAGAGTCTGTAAATTCATTCATGAATATGTTTGCAGATGATGCAAAGATTGTGAAGAAATTAAAAAACGAGAACAATGGTAGAGAACTTCAGGAGGATCTAAATAATCTGCATGAGTGGTCAGGAATGTGGCTAATGAAATTCAATACTTCAAAATGTAAGGTAATAAGAATGGGTACAAGTGCAAGAAGGCCCAAGCTTGACTACTCGGTGGCTGGAGTACAACTTCAAGAGACAGAAAATGAGAGAGATCTAGGAGTAAACATACTGGCAGATTTGTCTCCAGAAATATATATAAATGGCATAGTAAGGGCAGCATATGCATTCTTATCAAATGTAAGGGTAGCCTTCAGGCACATGGACAAGGAAATGTTCAGAAATATTTATGTAACCTATGTGAGGCCAAAACTCGAATATGCAGCCCCCTTTTGGAATCCGCACTTGAAAAAGCACATAGCTAAGCTTGAAAAAGTTCAAAGACATGCCATGAAACTGGTGCCAGAAATACGCAATCTCAGTTATGATGAGAGGCTGAGGGAATTAGACTTACCATCACTCGAAGCTAGAAGAGTGAGGGGGGATATGGTGACAGTCTTTAAATTCCTTCATGGTTATGATAAAGTGGATAGGGATCGATATTTTGATATGGCTGGCTCTAGAGCTAGTGGTCATAGTTTGAAGCTTCGTAAGAAAACTTCTTTGAAGGATGTAAGAAAATACTTTTTCAGTGTAAGAGTAGTTGATAATTGGAATTGGCTAAGCGAGGAGGTAGTTAATGCTATCTCAATCCATAGTTTTATGGACAGGTATGATAAGTATCACTAAGTATAAAATGGAACCGATGAGGAGACGGGAAGATACGAGCTTTGGGCTCTTTCCCCGTAAACACAATTAGGTAAACACAATTAGGTAATCACACACACACACACACACACACACACACACACACACACACACTAAGAGCACATATTCTTTCTTAGCAAACATAAGGATGGCCTTCTTTGAGGCCAATGCTTGAATATAGAGCACCCCTTTGAAATCCACTCTTGAAGAAGAACATTAATGAACTGGAATAAGTCCAAAGACATGCTACGAAGCTGGTAACAGACACCTAATCTCAGTTATGGGGAAAGGCTGAGGTGAGGGAGAGACTTGCCATCACTCGAAACTAGAATGAAAAGGGGGGGGGGGAATGCACTAACGGTTTTTAAATTGCTTCTTGGTTTTGACAGAATGGTCAGGGAGCGATAGTTTGATAAGGGTAGCTGTGGTTTGAAGCTTCGCAAGAAAACCTCTTTGCTGAATGTAATAAAGTACTTTATTATTAGTTAATAACTGCAATTCCCTAATTGTCACAATTAGTTACCATTCAAAGAAGGTGGACATACCAGATAGTCTCCCTCCGCACACTGACATGTCTACTTATGAGTGTACTCTTAGTATTGTAAAAGAATAGCCATTGTATATTTTTTTTTCATGAGTGTGACACCGGGACAGGCAGAAACTGCCCTCATCAATAAAGGCCCGGGCACGAGAAAATACCAAGACGAAGGAAAAGAAAAAGGTTAAGGACATGGCAGAGATGAGGTAATGTCACACAAAGGAAAGCGACAGACAAAAAAAAACAGTCAAGGTACAGAGGGCCCAGAGATATGGAGGACTAGGCTCTGAGATGACGATAGATCTGCTTTTTGAAGGATGAAAGGTCATAAGAATTAGGAAAGACAGAAAGAGGAAGAGAGTTCCAGAGTCTGGAGGTAGATGGGAAGAAATAGTCGCTGCAAAGACCAATCCGCAAGCTACAAATCTCCACACAGTACCTGTGAGATGAGGCTGCTTGGCGAGTGTTATGCGGCCTCGGCAGTGGGGGAGGGATGTAACTCGCCAACTCATCAGAGCAGCAATGGAAGTAGTAGCGATAGAAAAGAGAAAGGGAAGGGAATCTAGATTAGAAGTAAGAGAAGGATCATTAATAAGTTTGACTGCCTTAGATTCAACCCTATTGAGGAGATAAGTATAAGAAGATGCACCCCAGATGTGTGAGCAGTATTCTAAGCAGGGATGGATAAGACATTTATAAATTTTAAGTAACTGTAAAGAGGAAAAGTAATGCCGAAAACGAAACAAAACCCCCAATTTTTTGGATGCAGATTTAGAAATTTGGATTATGTGATTCCTTCAATACAAGTTAGAGGCTGGCTATATGGATTCCTAATATGTTGATAGAATTAAGAGGGTAAATTTCATTAGGTTCGAAGGCAATAGGGTTATCAGGAGAAGAAGATAAAGAGATAGCCAAAAACTGTCTTGGAGGCATTGAATTTAACTAAATTCTGAGTGCCCCACTCAGATACTACCTGCAAATCGATGTTGAGAGTAGAAGAAAGAGTGATACGAGACTGATTACGAGTAGCAGATGAAGCTTGTGAAGAAAAGGCAGAGGAAAAGTGAAGGGTAGTATCACCAGCAAAAGCATAAAGAAGAGAGGAAGATGGGTATTGTAACTACAGATAAAAAACGGTCAGTAAGAAAACTGAAAATCAGAGAACAGAAAGAAGGGGTAAAGTCATAGGCAGGGAGTTTGGCCAACAGAGCCTTGTGCCAGACTCTGTCAAAAGCCTTAGAGATATCAAGGGTGACAACAATGGATTCCTCATAGTTCCTCAGAGAAGATGACCATACACGAGAAAGATAGGATAGGAGATCACCAGTGGATCTTGCCTTGCGGAAGCCGTACTGGTGATCGGAGATAAGCGAGTTGGATTCAAGGCATTTCAAGAAGTGAACATTGAGAAAAGTTTCGAAAAATTAGCAATAAACTCCTTAAGGAACCTTGCAGGGATACCATCGGGACCAGATGCCTTGTTCGTCTTTAGCGAGCGAAGAACCTTATGAACTTTGCGTGAAGAAAGGATGAGGGAGGGCATAGGGTTAGAGAGGGGTAAAGATTGAGGAACAGGTGCTCTGGAATCGTTTATAGAAGAGTTGGCAGAAAATGAGAGGGAAAGAGAGTGGCTTTGTCAGTGGGAGAGCAAGCTATAGAACCATCAGAACGAATGAGAGGGGGAAAGCTTGAGTTACAGAAGTTATTGGAGAGGTTTTTGGCTAAGGACCAGAAGCATTTGTCAGTGGGAGAGGAGTTAAGGTCATCAACTTTCCCTCTTATAAAGGAAGCCTTAGACCTTCAAATCCGAGCAATACAGTGATTCTTAGCTACAATAAAAGCAGAGCGAATTACATCGGAAGGAGAGGCTTGGTAAGATCAGTGTGCCCGATTCCTGGCCTGGATAGCCATGGAGCAGGCACGTTCAAACCAAGGTTTAGGGGGAGAGAAAGTTTAGGTAGAAGAAAGGATGTACACCTCCATTCCCGCGGTCATGATCTCGGCAACTTTTAGAGGTACCTGATCAGGGTTGCGGGATTGAAAGCAGTAGTCATCCCATAGGAAGTAAAAGAGGAAGTTACGAAAATTTTCATGTTGGGTTCGCTCAAAGTGCTAAAGATGGCGCTGAGTAGGAGGGATTGGTGGAGGGGGAGCAAAAATGGAAGAGACTGAGATCACAGAGTGGTCAGATTTACCAAGAGGGGAAAGCACAGAATAGGAGTAGTTTGAAGGATTAGAAGTAAAAAATAGGTCAAAAGTGTTTGCTGAATGTTCGTGACGATCAGGAACACGAGTAGGATGTTTGATAATTTGCTCCAGATCAAGAGTAATAGAGAAAGGAAGGGCTTCACTTACTCCCACATCAGTGTGAGGGGAATGAAGCCACTCATTGTGGTATACATTAACGTCTCCAATGTAGAGAACTTCGGCATGTGGATGAGAAGATAGCAAGGACTCATGGCACGAAGACCGATATTCTTCTAAATGATATTCATTTAAAAGTTTGTTTGTTTGACTTGGCACGCTTCACGACTCCCTCCTACTAAAGAGAATGGTGAGATGACATATTGGAATGTGATAGGTAGGGTGTCTGGAGTTGAGTGAGTGAGAGGATGAGAAGGATTAATTCTGTTAGTAAGTGAAGAGATAAATAAGTGGTGGAGTGGAACGATGAATCATGTCAATTAATAGTGGTTAAAATGAGAATGGGATGCGAGGTTTGGACGTTTGTAAATGTACTGCGAGGAGCTAATGGTGGAATATCTGATAATTATTTAGTGGAAAGTAGAGTGAAAATAGGAGATATTGGAGAAAGAGGAGAAGGGAGAGAGGAAGTGAGATGCTAAAAGTGAGTGAATTGAATAGGAAAGAGAAAGACTGTGAGTATAAGGCTAGTCTGAGGAATGTGTGGAATGTAGTGAAAGAGAAAGTGGAGGAGGGAGTGGAAGAAGAATGGGGTTGTGTCAAGGAGGGGGTTGTGAAACGTGCTGAGGCAGTGGGCGGAAGGAGACTAACTGGTGGAAGTTAAAGGAAAGGTAGCTGAAAAGAAGCAGGCATTTGAGATATGGAAGCAGGTAGGTAATGAGGAGGCATATGTAAGGTACTGTGCAAAGCGGAGGTTAGCTTAGCGTGTGGTGAAGGAGGAAATGAGAGAAGCAGTTGTAAGGTGGGGCATATGCTTGTCTGAGAATTTTAAAAGTAATAAAAAGATGTTTTGGAAGGAAGTGAAAAAAGGAGGAAACTTGAGTTTGGTAGGGAGGAGAAAGTGAAAGGAGCAGATAGGCAATTGCTAGCAGATGAAAAATATTTCAAGGAACTGCTAAATGAGGAAGATGATAAAGAAGCAGAGATTGTTGCTGTGGGAAATGCATGGAGAATGACAATGTTAGGTAATGAGAATGATAGAGAAACAATAAGGAAAGAAGTAAATTTGGCACTGAGAGCAATGAAAACAGGTAAAGCACCAGGGATAGATGTGTATCATGTTGAATGCTTGTCAAAAGGGGGGATGCATCAGTAGAGTGGATGGTTAGGTTATTGAATGTATGTTACAGGAAAGTGAGGGTTCCAGTTGTTTGGAGAGTTCATGTGTAGTTCCACTCTACAAAGGGAGATAAGTATGAGTGTATTAGAGGGATTAGTTTGTTGAGGGTAGCTGGTAAGGTATATGGAAGAGTGTTAATTGAAAGACTTAGGAAAAGTCCTGAGAGATTGACTGGGGAAAGACAGTGTGGATTCAGGAGAGGCAGAGGATGTGTGGATCTTGTGTTTGTGGTAAGACAGGTGTGTGAGCAGATCTTGGAGAAAGGAAGAGACACTTTTTGGGCGTTTATGAACTTAGAGAAAGCGTATGACAGGGTTGGTAGAGAGGGGTTTTGGAGTTTGTTGTGATTATATGGAATAAATGGCAATTTGCTGAAAGTGGTGAAGAGTTTTTACATGAATACCAGAGCATGTGTGAGAGTCGGGAATGTTATGAGTAATTGGTTTGACGTGAATGCAGGGTTACGTCAAGGTTGTGTAATGTCTCCGTGGTTGTTTAATGTGTACATGGATGGAGTGGTAAGGGAAGTAAATGAAAGAGTATTAGACAGAGGTTTGGAATTATTGGGTGAGAATAAAAGGTTGTGGGTATTGAACAGTTGCTATTTGCGGGTGATACTGTACTGGTGACTTATCCTGAGAATGAAATTGAATCATTTGGTGACTGAGTTTGTTAAAATGTTTGTAACTAGGAAGTTGCTAGTTAATATTGGTAAAAGTAAAGTCATGAGGTACACGAGAAGTGTTATTGTTGGCAGATTGAATGTAGTAATGCATGGGGAGTTGCTTGAAGAAGTTGAGAGGTTTAGGTATCTGGGGTCGCATGTATCAAGGAATGGACGAGTGGATGCGGAGATACGTAATAGAGTTAAAGAAGCAAGTAAATATCTAGGTGAGTTTAATAAGGTATTGAGGAGCAGATATTTGGGAATGAATGCAAAGAGAAGGACATGAAGGTGTGATTGTGCCAAAAGTATTATATGGAGCAGAGACTTGGAATGCAAGAGAGGATGAAATGAACAAGTTAAATTTAATGGAGATGAGGTGTTTGAGAAGCATGATTAGTATATCTAGAGTATATAGAGCAATAAATGAGGATGTCAGGCAGAGGATGGATGTTGAAAGGAAGCTGTCGGATAGGTTAGATCAGAGAGTGTTGAGATGGTTTGGACATATGGAAAAGATGAGTGATGAACGAATAGTGAAGAGAATGTGGAGTTCAGAAGTGACTGGAGTTAGGTCAATAGAAAGACCTAGAATGAGATGGCTAGATGGTGTGAAAAGGAGACTGAATGCACATGAATGTCATTAGAGCAAGGAAAAGAGCTTGCAAGAGATAGGAATGTTTGGAGGAAGATTGTGTATAGATGACGTGGGCCAAAGGGATTTCACGGACCTGCTACCTCAGTGAACTATGATGGATGGGTGTGAGAGGAGCTGCCATGTGATGAAGCGGTGGGGTTAAACTATATGCGGCTGTTGGGGTTCATTGAATAATATCCTTGCCTGCCTACCTTGTGGGTGACCCAAGCAGGGTGGAAGGGGGGAAATGTGACAACCCTTTATCCCCAAGGAGCTAAGAGGAGTGGTTGAAGTATGTGTGTATCGTGTAGAATGCGTGTTTCTTGGTTCGGCCACCCCCCTTATAAGGTGGAATGAGGCCATGTATATTAGCTTTTATTTTGTCACAATTAATCCCCAAACCCCCTGAGGTAGGAGTGGTAAGAATACCTCCTCCTTTTACCCTCATGGGTCGTGAAAGTCGACTAAATGGTGCGAAGCAAGAGAACTGGGAATCCCTTCCTTTGTTTTTCCTCCAATAATAGTCAGTTTTTACTGTGACTGACCCACCTTTCTAATAAGGGGGCTCAATGATTTTTGTATATAGATCGATTAGATAGATTCATTCCCACTGCGTGGGTAAATGCAGACATATTGGAGCTGAGGAATGATTGCTGGATACCCCTCCTGTCGCTCTTCGGTAGGCTCAAACGCGGGATTGTTGATTTCCGAGTCGAGCGCTCTGTCACTGAGCTATCATTGCTTTAATACAAATTAGATACATGATGATTTAAAGTTGAGAAAATAAGCAGAAATAGTCGAAAAATTAAGTTCTAAGACACTTTCACTGAGGGAAAGAAAAATAAGGTTGGAATATTTCTTATTAGTTTTCTTCTTGGAAACTTAATTTGCCTAATGGGCATTTAATGAGAGGAAAGTCTATCCCATTAAACCCTATTTCCATTCTCAAAGGAATCTATTACTGGAAGCGAATTAAAATGCATAGCAAAGGGAATTAAAAAAAGAAGAAGAAGAAAACCTTCCAACATGACGGGGTTACAGAAGAAAAATGGTTAGTACGGTAATTATGTAATTTATATTCTCTTAGTCTTTCTTATTTGTAATTATTCGCATGAGGAAGAACAAAAAACACATCACTGTAGCTATTAAAATGAATATGAACGATCAGTTCGAAGAGTTTTTTCGGTTTTTGGAGGAATAACAAAATGCACTTTTTATTTATTAGTAGAGTTTTCATTGAAAATAGCGCTCAGTAGCTCCAATAATGAAATTTTACCTTTATTTTAAATTTTCTCTCTTATCTCTTTTCCGCTCTAAGTTACTTTCCCTCTTGAAGCAATCTGGTTTATCGTTTTCAACTTTTTCGCTTTTTTGCTTGGCTCACGATGGTACTACTACTACTACTACTACTACTACTACTACTACTACTACTACTACTACTACTACTACTACTAAAATAGTAATCCATCCATATACCAAAGCCAGAGGAGGGGATTTCCAGTCTCCTCGCTCCACCCCATATAGTCAATTTTCACGACAAGATGTTAACATGGAGGAAGTATTCTTAACCCCCTCCCCCACGGGGTACTACTACTACTACTACTACTACTACTACTACTACTACTACTACTACTACTACTACTACTACTACTACTACTACTACTACTACTACTACTAGTACTACTACTACTACTACTACTACTAATAATAATAATAATAATAATAATAATAATAATAATTTTGCTCTTATGGAACTGAATGATGTATAACCAAGAAACCAACTGACGTGAAGTCAATAACTTCAAATTTAAAACTTAAGTATATCGTTTCTATAACATTATTTTTCATATGTGGTTAGAACATTGGTATCTATCTATTTTTAATCACCTTGAATAACCCATAAACATGCAATAAAGTCTTATAAGTTGACTTTAATGACTGAGAGAGAGAGAGAGAGAGAGAGAGAGAGAGAGAGAGAGAGAGAGAGAGAGAGAGAGAGAGAGAGAGAGAGAGAGAGAGAGAGAGAGAGAGAGAGAGAGTATGCGACATCTATAATTTAACAGCTAATAAAAAGGGCAAACTCCCCGGAAAGCTTCAAATTGTAAAAAAAGAAATGCAACCTGGAAACTATCATTGATAGAGTTAGTCCTTATTGACTTTCCTCGTTTTCTGGAAGAGTTGTAAAAGTCTTGATATCGTCTGCTGCCTTCGTAAATTCAAAGGAGGCAGCAACTAACTTTATATGCTTCTCAACTTTAAATGCTGTGTCATCAATTGCTTATGAACTTTGGAGGCTCGGCCCATAGATGTTTTATCCAACCAGGCACCACGGTATCATAATCAAATCTTTAGGCTTTTTATGTCAAGGGTTGCCACAACGGATCAGCCATTTCCACATTGCCCAGTCACCTGAGTCACACCATATATCATCATGTCCTCCCTCACCACATCCATAAACCTCCTCTTTGACTTATCTATATCCCTTCTATTCTAGCAACTTCATCCTCAGCATCATTCAGGCAACATATCACTCTTCCCTCCTCAGCACATACCAAAACTATTTCAGCCTTACCTCTCTTACCATGGTCTCAAATGGTTTTATCTGCACTTTCTCGTTAGTATTTATTTAATAAAATACATAAAATTGTTTCTGCTAATTAAAGTGATTCTCAGAAGAAAGTTGGTTGTTGTTGTTCCCTAATCTGCCTGGTTAAATAGCCCCGAGTCCCCAAGATAGACCTCTGCCAATCCCGGACTTTGCCACAGAGTTCTAAGGGAGTGTATGTGGTGTTATTGGCGTATGAGGTTATGAGTAGTACAAGCTTCCATAATATTTTTGATAGTTTGCGGTGATATGTTACACCCTGGACAGTCATCAATGATGGAATTGTTTTGTATATCAATCATTTTCCATTTGTACATTATTTTCTTGATATCCCAAACAATAATTATTCAAGAATGGGGAAAACGTATGAACAGTCTCATACACAAGAATCAACTGAAAAAAAACAAAACAAAAAACAAAGGCTGGAAAATAAAAGAGCTTATTTTGGGGGATCTGTGTTGGAGTTGGATCAAACACTTATGTTTCATCCTTTTAAGTTCATAAGTGATAGATGACACTTCATCAAAAGTGGCAACTACATTAAAAGTTGCTGCACTCTTTTGAAGTTTGCGAGAGCCGCCGTTCAAGACTTTTCTAATTCTTCTGGCAAATAAGGAAACTCTATAACGACTAACTGTATCGATGACAGTTTCTAAGTTTCATTTCTCCTTATATTTTGACATTTTTTTGGGGGAGATACTGTCATCTTTACTTCCTGCTTTGTGGTAGATATTGTATTGAAAAACCTCTCTCTCTCTCTCTCTCTCTCTCTCTCTCTCTCTCTCTCTCTCTCTCTCTCTCTCTCTCTCTCTCTCTCTCTCTCTCTCTCCACTTATCTATCTATCTATCTATCTATCTATCTATCTATCTATCTATCTATCTATCTATCTATCTATCTATCTATCTATCTATCTATCTATCTATCTATCTATCTATCTATCTATCTATCTATCTATCTAACTATCTATCTATCTATCTATCTATCTATCTATCTATCTATCTATTTCTCTGGCATCAGAATCACTCTAATCAAGTTATAAACTTTTGTTCGTTTTTATGAGTTATTCATAGAGATTAAAAAGAAAATTAACATCTAGGACCGAGTACTCGTACAGTAGTCGTATGGTTAGCATACTCGAATCGGAAATTGACAGACCCACGATCGAGCCCACCATGGGGCGTTAGAAAGGGCACCCCCCTAAATCCCCAGCACCATTCTGTGTTCACCCTCATAATGGGAACTAATAATGACACCTGACACATGGATAAATAAGAGGTTTTATCCTTCCTTTAATGGAGCAGAAAGTTACCGGAACATCGTAAGATAGTACTTAGTTCTAAAAGTTGCATTTATTAATATTATGTCAGTATGACATTCTAGAGTAGATATCATTTAGAATCTTTGGAATCTCTAGGTTTCTCAGAACTTACCAGTAATGAATACCGAGTTGTATCATTTTATGCAATTTTATTTTTTTCTATCCTCTCTTCTTCCCTGTCTTCACCAAATTGCTTCGCCTTTTGGAGCCATTTACTTCATAGCCTCTATCTTTTTTCCAGCTGCAGTTGTTACTTGCCTTATAATAATAAGATGGGAAGTAGTGACGAGCCCGACATTCACGAGTTCGATCCAACCGCGGGTGTTAGGAATGGCATCTATCCTCAATCCCTATTATAGAACATGTGTTTTCCTACTTCCTCATTATTATGAAAGAGAATGATGTAGAGAGAGTAAATTGCATCATTATCGCGTTCTAACATTTTGTTTTGTAACCCCGTCATGTCGGAAGGTTTTCTTCTTCTTCTTTTTTTAATTCCCTTTGCTATGCATTTTAATTCGCTTCCAGTAATAGATTCCTTTGAGAATGGAAATAGGGTTTAATGGGATAGACTTTCCTCTCATTAAATGCCCATTAGGCAAATTAAGTTTCCAAGAAGAAAACTAATAAAAAAATTTCCAACCTTATTTTTATTTCCTTCACTGGAAGCCTTCTTGTTTAAGTCTTTCAAACTCTTAGTTTTTATTTCATTTTCCTATCTCATCATGTTATTGGGAAGCTACTGACACGGGTTCGAGCCTACTGCGTGGCGATAGAAAGGGCATACAGCCTTTATCCCCCGGTTCCAGTATGTCTGTGTCCACCCCCATTCGAATGGAAATTCATTGTAACAAGTAAAACGGTGCTTTGAATTTAGTTTTGAAATAGTCAAGCCTAAGTAATCATTAAATCATTGAAAATTTAATTATCAAAGAAACAGAAAAGTAAATAAGCTGATATTCTCACTGCCATTTCATCTGTAAATTCTTATATTTCAATTGTCATCTTTGTGTGAGCATTCCATTTTGCATCATCTTTATACCTACTTAACCATGTAGTCTCAACCTTAAGTAGAGGTAATGTTGTATGAAATTAATAATCCAAGCTTAAAAACATAAAGAAAAAGGGGACCGCAGTTGTGGATTGATTAGAGCGGTCGACTCGGGAAGAGACAGACCTGCAACCAAGCCCACCGCGGGGTGCTAGGGAGGGCATCCAGCCTTAACTCCCCAGCTTCAACCTGTCTTCACACATTGGAAATGGGGATTATTAGTGACATAAAATAGCAGAGAACAAAAGAAAAGAAGAAGAAGAAAGAAATGAAATCTTATATACGCAATGGTCTCTCGTAAGTTCCTTATGAAGCTAATACATCTTATTTCATTATTTTCTTCCATATTATGCTATTATCTATCTTTTATTCAAGCTTTAATTGTAGTGATATTGAATGTTTTCGTTAAGCTAAGTTATCAAGAATAAAGAATGATTATATGAGCTTTCTTCTCTTAGAGCATTTATAAGTAGCTATTTTATGTTCGTATAGAGTCGCTGTATCTCACTAGCCTCTTGGTGACTAGTTTTGTTTCTGTTTCGATGTTGACAGTTCTGATGCCCTTTTTGGTAGCAACCCTCTCCATTGATCTCTTTTCTATTAGTCTTCTAATCGGCTGCTTTTCTGGATGTACTGCGTTTTGACGCAGCCATTTAGGCGCCATTTGTTTAGGTGCTAAGGGCATATGGGTGACAACCCATGTGTAGACGGACGTTATGGAGCTAAAAAGATTTAATATCTTGGATAACTTTCTTAACCCAACCTAACCTAAGTATCTTTACAAAACAAATGATGCCATAGTGGCCACGACAAAACGTCAGCGTTCAGACTATATACATAGCCAAGTTGTCTAACATGGCTTTTCCCATATTCGTGTAGGATCGCAATATTTCTATTAATCTCTAAGAAACCAGTAATTGGGTTCGAATGATTGTTTAATGTAATTGGATGCACTTCCTGACACCAACCTTCACAAGTGATTTCTTTAAGTTTTCTCTATTGGCAGCTTTTCCTGTGTTTATACGGGGTCTGTCTGCCTCAATATTATCTTGGAAACTATTGTTAGGTGTGCCTCAGAATTATGTACTACTGCTTGCTCTTTCTGACACCAGCTCTTTTTTTTTATTTTTTTTTTCATTGATTCGGGCTTTCGACCAGCACTGAGTTATTTCTCCCTTATTCAGTTGTGCGTCATATTGTCTTATCTAATGAATATATTCTCAAGCCTGACTTAGGCTTCTCTACAGGAACCAGTCCCTGATCCAATGAATTGTGGAGAATATTACTTATTCTAATTATGTATTACTTTATTTTGACTGTAAATAAATTAGGCATTGCTGACTCGTGTATTCTCAAGCCTCAGCTGGACTTTTCTTTTGGAAATAGTTTCTGAACTGATAAGTTATAAAAAATTATATTTAGTGTAATTATTTATGTAAATAGCTTATTGTTTATTAGATTAATTAGAAACATATATTTTCCTATTTTCTGACCTGTCTATAGAAAAACTCTCATATATTATTGTTACAGAACTGATCCTGTTCAAAATCTTTTGCAATCTTAAACTTAGTTCATAAACCTACCAGAGCGACAACATACACCACCACTCTCTCTCTCTCTCTCTCTCTCTCTCTCTCTCTCTCTCTCTCTCTCTCTCTCTCTCTCTCTCTCTCTCTCTCTCTCTCTCTCTCTCTCTCTCTCATTTTTTTTTCATTCACTGTCTGTCTGTCTGTCTGTCTGCCTGCCTGTATCATTCTTTAATGTGTGGGATTTTTCTTCATCTGTGGGATTGATCTGTAGGTTTCCATTAAAACATATGCCCCCCCCTTTTTTTTAATAGACAGCTGGTGAGCAATAGGATGAAGCCATCCATCTCAATCATCTCTCTTTGCCTTCTCAGTTCAGCATCCTGACCATTTTCATCTCCCAGATCAACTTGGTTAGAAGAAACTTTCCCCATTGAAGATGTCTTCTACTCATTACGTTAAAAGGTTACTACTAGGCTGGACGGCCGTGTCTTATCAAAGATTAGAGATACTCCGATTTACTCTAAGAGTTTCAAATATATATATAAATATATATATATATATATATATATATATATATATATATATATATATATATATATATATATATATATATATATATATATATATATATATATATATATATATATATATATATATATATATATATATATATATATATATATATATATATATATATATATATATATATATATATATATATATATCCGTTTTAAACAGAAAAAGTAGACCTGGATTCAGCAAAAGCTTTTCTATATTAAAACTACGGAAAAGTTGAGTAAAGAGAATGGAAGTAATTTCGAATAAATAGAAACGCAAATGGAAACTAACTAGACTATACACACGGAAATGCGTCTCTTAAATTTTTAATTGTTTCGAGTGACTAAGTGCTTAGTGGAAAACTTTACCATAATTTCCCTAAATCTGAAATCCTGCAGAGTATTGTGAGTACAAAACTTATATTTGTTGTAAGACGAGACTGTTCATATTAAAGGAAAAAAAATTGAGAACATTTTCGTGAGCAGAGAGAGAGAAGCTGCCGTCCAGTTCTGCCTTGAGGGAAATCTAGAAGAGTTGCCAGAGGTGGAGCCATCACATCACATTACCTAATTTTTTGTGTAAACTGGGGAAAGCTCTTAAGCCGTTTACCTGATCCTGTTGTTCTATATATTGTTAAAATCAGTATCCTTCCCATTTATATTAACTAGTTAGTTAGTTTGATACACGAAATAATTGAATAATAAAAGAAAAAAAATTACCAAATAACCACCTGTCAACAGTACTGAGCTAAGTTGCCAAGTAGTACAGCAGTCTTATTTTCTTCATTTTTTTGCTTTTCTTTTAGCTTTCTCTTTTACTATTTTTTTTTATTTTGTATATATATTGAGTTAAATGTAAAGTCTTATCCCGTGATAACATATCTTGGTTAGCAAGTCAGTTTATCAGTTAGGAAGAATATATAGCAGAAACAGGTGGGTGCCACCTCAAACACAAATTCGAATTTTCCTTCAGGTTTGACTTTTGTTTTTCTTTTTCTTTTTATACTTAAATTACCATGGTCAAGTTTTTAAGTTAAGATGTGTGTTACCAGAAAGGAGACAAACTGAGTCACTAAATAGCACTTATATGGAGATATAAAAATTCTGTGTGAAGCTAAATTAGAAGTTTTTCTCTTTTCTTTTTTTTCCTCTTTCTGGTCTTCTTTCTATATTCTGTGAGAGGGAGAACATAAAAATGAGGCCATCTCTGTCCCAAACCTCTCCCACCCATGGGTCGGGAGAAGGGGTAGTCATCAGGGGACTTAAACAGAGAATCAAGAAGTTAGAGGAAATGGTTGTAAGCCTTGATGATAAAATTCGGAATATGGATGGAGAAATGAAAGAGAATGAAACACTCAGAGAACAAATAAGATCTTTGGAGGAAGCAAATAAAGCACAAGGGCAGGAGAGAAAGGAACTAGAAAAAGAATAAAGAAGCTGGAAGGGGAAAAGAGTCAACTAGAATCTAGAATTTCTAAGCAAGAAGATAAAAACAAACAGCTGAATGACAACCTAAAGGAATTAGATGTTAGTTCACTGCTCTCTTCTGAGAGAGACGAGATTGCTGCTTGGAATGTCCAGATTAAGGAAAACATTGAACAGTTCAGAAAAGAGTTCCAGGAGCTGAATATGGAAAATGATGCCATGAAAACGTCCTTTGCTGATGCACTAAAGGGGAATGTGGCAGTAAAAGAGGCTGTAAAGGTGGTGGCACTGGAAAACATACAAACAGTTGACTATAAAGAGACAGTAATCGAAAAAATGAAAGACGTTGTGATGGAAAGGGCAAACCCACTCATCAGACAGGCACTTGATAAGGAGAAGACAGTGGTAATCTCAGGCATAAGTGAATCCCGGGAGCCAACATGGCAGGGGAGACTTGAAGAAAATAAAGCTAGGGTTGTAGACCTGATAAGAAAGCTTGGAGTAGTATGTGGTCCTGAGGATATTGTAAACATACACCAACTAGGTAAATATTCGAGGGAAGAAAAGCCGAGACCAACAAAAGTAACCTTTGAGAGAGGGGAAACATGTAGGGAAATATTGTTGAGAAAAAAAAGTCTAAAAGACCTTCAAGAATGCAAAGAAGTGTTCATTAGACGATACAGAACACAGGAAGAGATGGGAAAGATCAAAAACTTGTTGCAAGAGGCAAGAAGGTTAAACGATGAAAGAAATGAAGAAGAGAAGAAAAATTTTCGTTACAGAATACTTCCAGACAAAGGGGAGATAAAGAAGATAATGACAGAAGATCAGGGGATGGGGCCTCATTAAGATTGTTATACACAAATGCTGATGGATTAGCTGGTAAGGCAGTAGAATTAAAAGATAGGATTCACAACAATAAGGCAGATATAGTAGCAATTACAGAGACTAAGTTGAGTGAGGACATAAACAGTGTCACAGTTTTTCCTAAGGGCTTCAGAATACTAAGGGTTGAGAGATCTGAGAGGACTGGTGGAGGGATAGCACTGCTCATAAGTGAGAGGATTCAAGTTGAAGAAATAAACTTGGCTATAGAAAGTGAGTTCAGGGAATTTCTTGTTGCTCGCATAAATACTGGGTCAGAGAGCATTATAATAACTGTTGCATACAACCCACCAAGGAACCAAAATAGGCTTGAAATTTATGAGGAAAGTCATATAGGTACTATTGAAGTCATAAACTCAGTTGTTAACATGGCACGGGAGAAAAAATGTAGGATTTTGATTATGGGAGACTTTAATCATAAAGAGATAGATTGGATAAATCTTGACCCACACAGTGGTGAGGACTCATTCGGGGCAAGATTCCTAGATTGCGTACAAGGGAATTTCCTACACCAACATGTAATGGAACCAACAAGAGCCAGGGGTGGGGATGAGCCATCACTACTTGATCTAGTGTTCACAAATAATGTGTTGGATATTGAAAATATTGAGTATGAACCACCAATTGGAAAGAGTGACCACTGTGTGTTGTTGATGGAGTATATCATTGAAGATATTCTTCCTGAGAGTAGAGGCACTGAGGACATGAGGAGGAACTATCCGAAAGGAGATTACATCAAAATAAATGAGCTTTTTGCAGTTATTGACTGGAGAACCTTATTTTACAACAAATCTGTACAAGAAATGTATGACATCTTTTGTGAGAAATATGGGAAGATAGTAGATTGCTGCATACCTGTCACCAAAGTAGGTGTAATTCATGCCAGAGAGAAATGGTTCGATAATGGGTGTAAAAGAGCTAAGGAGTGGAGAGACAAATGCTGGAAAAGGTATAGGAGGAGAAAAAACATAAATGCCTGGCAAACCTACAAAAGAGCAAGAAATGACTACCTAAGTAAAAGGAGAGAGGCAGAGAGAGATTATGAGAGGGACATCACCAGGAAGGCTAAAGAAAATCCCAAGCTTTTCCACAGCTTTATCAGAGGAAAACTGAAGGTAAAAGAACAGGTTTTAAGGCTAAAGAGAGCGGATGGAAGCATCACTGAGACGGACGAAGAGATCTGCAAAGAATTGAACAAGGAGTTTCAGTCAGTATTTACAGTAGAAAATACCCCACCCCCTCAGATTGCAGTGATAGAAGCTCAAGGGCCGGTATTAGAGAACATCAACCTTACAGCCACAGAGGTATGCAAAGCGCTGATGGATTTAGATGTTCATAAAGCTACAGGTCCTGATGACATATCCCCTCATGTGCTTAAAAAATGCGCAAACACAATATCAGTGGCACTAAGTATCATATTTAAGGAGTCACTGGAGTCGGGGGAGATTCCAAGATGCTGGAAACAAGCAAATGTGATACCTATCTTCAAAAAGGGAAGGAGGGATACGGCTCTGAACTATAGACCAGTTTCCTTGACCAGCATAGTTTGCAAAGTTATGGAGAAACTACTAAGGAAACATATCTCTCTTCACTTGGAATCCTTCAACTTTTTGTCAGTGAGGCAACATGGCTTCAGAGAAGGTAGATTAACAGTAACAAACTTATTAGAATTTTATGATGAGGTAAGCCAAATCTTACAGGAAAGAGAGGGCTGGGCAGATTGCATATTCCTAGACTTCCAGAAAGCGTTTGACACTGTTCCACATGGGAGACTTATTAGGAAGCTGCATTCAATGGCTAGAATAGGTGGAAATGTTTTGGAATGGATAAAAACTTACTTAGAAGGAAGGGAACAGAGGGTTAGAGTAAGACACTCAGTGTCTGAATGGAGAAGAGTTAGTAGTGGAGTTCCACAGGGTTCAGTTTTGGGGCCACTTTTGTTCCTTGTATATGTAAATGACCTACCAGAGTCTGTAAATTCATTCATGAATATGTTTGCAGATGATGCAAAGATTGTGAAGAAAGTAAAAAACGAGAACAATGGTAGAGAACTTCAGGAGGATCTAAATAATCTGCATGAGTGGTCAGAAAAGTGGCTAATGAAATTCAATACCTCAAAATGTAAGGTAATGAGAATGGGTACAAGTGCAAGAAGGCCCAAGCTTGACTACTCGGTGGCTGGAGTACAGCTTCAAGAGACAGAAAATGAGAGAGATCTAGGAGTAAACATACTGGCAGATTTGTCTCCAGAAATACATATAAATGGCGTAGTAAGGGCAGCATATGCATTCTTATCAAATGTAAGGGTAGCCTTCAGGCACATGGACAAGGAAATGTTCAGAAATATTTATGTAACCTATGTGAGGCCAAAACTCGAATATGCAACCCCCTTTTGGAATCCGCACTTGAAAAAGCACATAGCTAAGCTTGAAAAAGTTCAAAGACATGCCTCGAAACTGGTGCCAGAAATACGCAATCTCAGTTATGATGAGAGGCTGAGGGAATTAGACTTGCCATCACTCGAAGCTAGAAGAGTAAGGGGGGATATGGTGACAGTCTTTAAATTCCTTCATGGTTATGATAGAGTGGATAGGGATCGATATTTCGATATGGCTGGCTCTAGAACTAGAGGTCATAGTTTGAAGCTTCGTAAGAAAACTTCTTTGCAGGATGTAAGGAAATACTTTTTCAGTGTAAGAGTAGTTGATAATTGGAATTCGCTAAGCGAGGAGGTAGTTAATGCTATCTCAATCCATAGTTTTAAGGACAGGTACGATAAGTATGACTAAGTCTAAAATGGAACAGATCAGGAGACGGGAAGATACGAGCTTTGGGCTCTTTCCCGTAAACACAATTAGGTAATCACAATTAGGTAATCACACACACACACACACACAAACACACACGAATCCACACACATATACACGCGCGCGCGCGCGCGTGTATGTATAATTTCAAAAGTCTTTGTAATAGAAGAGGAAGGAAAGGTAACATTTATTACGGTGTCATAGATTATACATAACTGCATCAACAAACTAATTTCAACATTTACAGATAAAGAGTCTTTTTCAAACTCAGTTATTGGATTATGCCATCCAATTCAATCTAAATGTAAAGAAGAAACTTTGAATTTGCTTTACAGAAAGCATGAAAATAAAAAAAACTTACAACAGGCACTAGCCAAAGACTCTGTCCATAGACTTAGTCTCTGGATATCTCACCTGAAACATTCCATATAACAAGAAAACCCACAAGAAAAGAAAATGACGATGATTCATTATAAATACACAGAGACGTTTTTTAGCAATAAAGAAGAAAGAAAAAAAATGCCCCAAGCCATAGCAGGCTGATTATATGTGCTGAAAATCTTTTGAAAGAAGAAAAAATTCAATATTTTCTATTAAGAATTTACAACTGCACCTACAAAGAGAGTTGCTTTACCCACTGAATAAAGAAAGGCTCTTTCATGTGGATAGAGCCAGAAAAATAATTCAGATAAAAGAAGAGTTTTAATTTCTTATCAAAGATGAGATCATATAAATGCACCAATAAAATGAATTATCATTCCCAACTGAGAAAAAAAAATCTTCTCTCAATCGCAGTCTCTTGAGTGATGCAGCTCAATAATCCTAACAGAAGACATAGTTTCATTATCTCATCAGAGAAAAGATTATATTAATGCACCAACAGAGAGTTCCACAGTGCTCAAACGAGGAATAAAAGCCTCTTTAAAACGCTTTCTGAGGAGTAATCAAACTCAATAACCTTAACAGAAGAAGAAACTTTAATATCTTATCAGAAAGGGTAGCGTATGAATTCACCAACAGCAAGCTCTTCCATGCCCAGAGGAGAATGAAAAAGCTTTTTTTCAGACGCAGTCTATGGATGGATCCAGGAAAGAATTATTGTGACCTGAACAACATAAAGCCAAACATTTAAAACCTTCTATAACATACCTTAGATATACGCAACCATCTATAACTTACCTCAGACATATACAACCAGCTATAACTTACCTAACTTTGTAACTTGACCCTTTTTTATATACAAAGTTCAGACAGGGTGGAAAACTTGATGAACCGTAAAACGTTACGGACATATGGCACGAACTTAGAGCCCGAACTTTCTTAATAACCTTGTTCCTGACAAGGAAAATAAAGGAAAATAATGTCACTTCTGTAAAAAGAGTTCCAGTGATGCAATAGTCTCTTATATATATATATATATATATATATATATATATATATATATATATATATATATATATATATATATATATATATATATATATATATATATGATTCTATTACATGGGAAGCATGTGAATATTTTGAATACGGAAATGGCTATCAAAGGAAATATAAATAATTTTTTTCTTTCTAATTCCTTCCGTAGCAATATATATATATATATATATATATATATATATATATATATATATATATATATATATATATATATATATATATATATATATATATATATATATATATATATATATATATATATATATATGTATATTCCTGGGTGTGTATTTGTGTCTCTGTGTGTGTGCTTGTTTATGTATGTATTTTTTAATTATTGTGATACCAAGACGGGCAAATAAAATAGAAAATATAACTCTGCCCTCATTGGGCCTGGGCACGAAGAAAACATAAATTAAAAAGAGATGGAGATGAGGAGTACTGTGACGTGTCAGATGTAAATGGATAGTAAGAGATGTGTAACGAATATCCAAGAATATTCGGTGTAGATATTAGCATTGAAAAAGAACCGTAACTGAAGGAAGACTCAACATCAAAGTGTACTGGACGGTCCTATTTAAGTCCAAAAGACCCTCCAGCTGTAGTATCACAACGGGCGGCTGGTGATTATAAGAGAAAGAGGAAAGGTAAGAAATTCATCAGTGAATATATGAAAATTAATGGCTATATTTCAGTTCCCAACTGGGCTCCTTCTTCTTGCCCTCTTAAAGTCTTTGCCTTATAGTATAATGTTGTATGATCAGTTTTTGTTTACACAGTCACGCACACACATACACACACACACACACACACACACACACACACACACAAACACACACACACACACACACATAAAAATGACGCCATCTCTGTCCCAAACCTCTCCCACCCATGGGTTGGGAGGAGGGGTAGCCATCAGGGGACTTAAACAGAGAATCAAGAAGTTAGAGGAAATGGTTATAAGCCTTGATGATAAAATTCGGAATATGGATGGAGAAATGAAAGAAAATGAAACACTCAGAGAACAAATAAGATCTTTGGAGGAAGCAAATAAAGCACAAGGGCAGGAGAGAAAGGAACTAGAAAAAAGAATAAAGAAGCTGGAAGGGGAAAAGAGTCAACTAGAATCTAGAATTTCTAAACAAGAAGATAAAAACAAACAGCTGAATGACAACCTAAAGGAATTAGATGTTAGTTCACTGCTCTCTTCTGAGAGAGACGAGATTGATGCTTGGAATGTCCAGATTAAGGAAAACATTGAACAGTTCAGAAAAGAGTTCCAGGAGCTGAATATGGAAAATGATGCCATGAAAACTTCCTTTGCTGATGCACTAAAGGGGAATGTGGCAGTAAAAGAGGCTGTAAAGGTGGTGGCACTGGAAAACATACAAACAGTTGACTACAAAGAGACAGTAATCGAAAAAATGAAAGACGTTGTGATGGAAAGGGCAAACCCACTCATCAGACAGGCACTTGATAAGGAGAAGACAGTGGTAATCTCAGGCATAAGTGAATCCCAGGAGCCAACATGGCAGGGGAGACTTGAAGAAAATAAAGCTAGGGTTGTAGACCTGATAAGAAAGCTTGGAGTAGTATGTGGTCCTGAGGATATTGTAAACATACACCAACTAGGTAAATATTCGAGGGAAGGAAAGCCGAGACCAACAAAAGTCAAAGGGGAAACATGTAGGGAAATATTGTTGAGAAAAAAAAGTCTAAAAGACCTTCAAGAATGCAAAGAAGTGTTCATTAGACGATACAGAACACAGGAAGAGATGGGAAAGATCAAAAACTTGTTGCAAGAGGCAAGAAGGTTAAATGATGAAAGAAATGAAGAACAGAAGAAAAATTTTCGTTACAGAGTACTTCCAGACAAAGGGGAGATAAAGAAGATAATGACAGAAGATCAGGGGATGGGGCCTCATTAAGATTGTTATACACAAATGCTGATGGATTAGCTGGTAAGGCAGTAGAATTAAAAGATAGGATTCACAACAGTAAGGCAGATATAGTAGCAATTACAGAGACTATGTTGAGTGAGGACATAAACAGTGTCACAGTTTTTCCTAAGGGCTTCAGAATACTAAGGGTTGAAAGATCTGAGAGGACTGGTGGAGGGATAGCACTGCTCATAAGTGAGAGGATTCAAGTTGAAGAAATAAACTTGGCTATAGAAAGTGAGTTCAAGGAATTTCTTGTTGCTCGCATAAATACTGGGTCAGAGAGCATTATAATAACTGTTGTATACAACCCACCAAGGAACCAAAATAGGCTTCAAGTTTATGAGGAAAGTCATATAGGTACTATTGAAGTCATAAACTCAGTTGTTAACATGGCACGGGAAAAAAAATGTAGGATTTTGATTATGGGAGACTTTAATCATAAAGAGATAGATTGGATATACCTTGACCCACACAGTGGTGAGGACTCATTCGGGGCAAGATTCCTAGATTGCGTACAAGGGAATTTCCTACACCAACATGTAATGGAACCAACAAGGGCCAGGGGTGGGGATGAGCCATCACTACTTGATCTAGTGTTCACAGATAATGTGTTGGATATTGAAAATATTGAGTATGAACCACCAATTGGAAAGAGTGACCACTGTGTGTTGTTGATGGAGTATATCATTGAAGATATTCTTCCTGAGAGTAGAGGCACTGGGTACATGAGGAGGAACTATCCGAAAGGAGATTACATCAAAATGAATGAGCTTTTTGCAGTTATTGACTGGAGAACCTTATTTTACAACAAATCTGTACAAGAAATGTATGACATCTTTTGTGAGAAATATGGGAAGATAGTAGATTGCTGCATACCTGTCACCAAAGTAGGTGTAATTCATGCCAGAGAGAAATGGTTCGATAATGGGTGTAAAAGAGCTAAGGAGTGGAGAGACAAATGCTGGAAAAGGTATAGGAGGAGAAAAAACATAAATGCCTGGCAAACCTACAAAAGAGCAAGAAATGACTACCTAAGTAAAAGGAGAGAGGCAGAGAGAGATTATGAGAGGGACATCACCAGGAAGGCTAAAGAAAATCCCAAGCTTTTCCACAGCTTTATCAGAGGAAAACTGAAGGTAAAAGAACAGGTTTTAAGGCTAAAGAGAGCGGATGGAAGCATCACTGAGACGGATGAAGAGATCTGCAAAGAATTGAACAAGGAGTTTCAGTCAGTATTTACAGTAGAAAATACCCCACCCCCTCAGATTGCAGTGATAGAAGCTCAAGGGCCGGTATTAGAGAACAACAACCTTACAGCCACAGAGGTATGCAAAGCGCTGATGGATTTAGATGTTCATAAAGCTACAGGTCCTGATGACATATCCCCTCATGTGCTTAAGAAATGCGCAAACACAATATCAGTGGCACTAAGTATCATATTTAAGGAGTCACTGGAGTCGGGGGAGATTCCAAGATGCTGGAAACAAGCAAATGTGATACCTATCTTCAAAAAGGGAAGGAGGGATACGGCTCTGAACTATATACCAGTTTCCTTGACCAGCATAGTTTGCAAAGTTATGGAGAAACTACTAAAGAAACATATCTCTCTTCACTTGGAATCCTTCAACTTTTTGTCAGTGAGGCAACATGGCTTCAGAGAAGGTAGATCAACAGTAACAAACTTATTAGAATTTTATGATGAGGTAAGCCAAATCTTACAGGAAAGAGAGGGCTGGGCAGATTGCATATTCCTAGACTTCCAGAAAGCGTTTGACACTGTTCCACATGGGAGACTTATTAGGAAGCTGCACTCAATGGCTAGAATAGGTGGAAATGTTTTGGAATGGATAAAAACTCACTTAGAAGAAAGGGAACAGAGGGTTAGAGTAAGACACTCAGTGTCTGAATGGAGAAGAGTTAGTAGTGGAGTTCCACAGGGTTCAGTTTTAGGGCCACTTTTGTTCCTTGTATATGTAAATGACCTACCAGAGTCTGTAAATTCATTCATGAATATGTTTGCAGATGATGCAAAGATTGTGAAGAAAGTAAAAAACGAGAACAATGGTAGAGAACTTCAGGAGGAACTAAATAAACTGCATGAGTGGTCAGAAAAGTGGCTAATGAAATTCAATACTTCAAAATGTAAGGTAATGAGAATGGGTACAAGTGCAAGAAGGCCCAAGCTTGACTACTCGGTGGCTGGAGTACAACTTCAAGAGACAGAAAATGAGAGAGATCTAGGAGTAAACATACTGGCAGATTTGTCTCCAGAAATACATATAAATGGCATAGTAAGGGCAGCATATGCATTCTTATCAAATGTAAGGGTAGCCTTCAGGCACATGGACAAGGAAATGTTCAGAAATATTTATGTAACCTATGTGAGGCCAAAACTCGAATATGCAGTCCCCTTTTGGAATCCGCACTTGAAAAAGCACATAGCTAAGCTTGAAAAAGTTCAAAGACATGCCACGAAACTGGTGCCAGAAATACGCAATCTCAGTTATGATGAGAGGCTGAGGGAATTAGACTTACCATCACTCGAAGCTAGAAGAGTAAGGGGGGATATGGTGACAGTCTTTAAATTCCTTCATGGTTATGATAGAGTGGATAGGGATCGATATTTCGATATGGCTGGCTCTAGAACTAGAGGTCATAGTTTGAAGCTTCGTAAGAAAACTTGTTTGCAGGATGTAAGGAAATACTTTTTCAGTGTAAGAGTAGTTGATAATTGGAATTGGCTAAGCGAGAAGGTAGTTAATGCTATATCAATCCATAGTTTTAAGGACAGGTATGATAAGTATCACTAAGTCTAAAATGGAACCGATGAGGAGACGGGAAGATACGAGCTTTGGGCTCTTTCCCGTAAACGCAATTAGGTAATCACAATTAGGTAATCACACACAATATGCAGCCCCCTTTTGGAATCCGCACTTGAAAAAGCACATAGCTAAGCTTGAAAAAGTTCAAAGACATGCCACGAAACTGGTGCCAGAAATACGCAATCTCAGTTATGATGAGAGGCTGAGGGAATTAGACTTACCATCACTCGAAGCTAGAAGAGTGAGGGGGGATATGGTGACAGTGTTTAAATTCCTTCATGGTTATGATAGACTGGATAGGAATCGATATTTTGATATGGCTGGCTCTAGAACTAGAGGTCATAGTTTGAAGCTTCGTAAGAAAACTTCTTCGCAGGATGTAAGGAAATACTTTTTCAGTGTAAGAGTAGTTGATAATTGGAATTCGCTTAGCGAGGAGGTAGTTAATGCTATCTCAATCCATAGTTTTAAGGACAGGTATGATAAGTATGACTAAGTGTAAAATGGAACCGATGAGGAGACGGGAAGATACGAGCTTTGGGCTCTTTCTCGTAAACACAATTAGGTAATCACAATTAGGTAATCACACACTATGAGAGGGACATCACCAGGAAGGCTAAAGAAAATCCCAAGCTTTTCCACAGCTTTATCAGAGGAAAACTGAAGGTAAAAGAACAGGTTTTAAGGCTAAAGAGAGCGGATGGAAACATCACTGAGACGGATGAAGAGATCTGCAAAGAATTGAACAAGGAATTTCAGTCAGTATTTACAGTAGAAAATACCCCACCCCCTCAGATGGCAGTGATAGAAGCTCAAGGGCCGGTATTAGAGAACATCAACCTTGCAGCCACAGAGGTGTGCAAAGCGCTGATGGATTTAGATGTTCATAAAGCTACAGGTCCTGATGACATATCCCCTCATGTGCTTAAAAAATGCGCAAACACAATATCAGTGGCACTAAGTATCATATTTAAGGAGTCACTGGAGTCGGGGGAGATTCCAAGATGCTGGAAACAAGCAAATGTGATACCTATCTTCAAAAAGGGAAGGAGGGATACGGCTCTGAACTATAGACCAGTTTCCTTGACCAGCATAGTTTGCAAAGTTATGGAGAAACTACTAAGGAAACATATCTCTCTTCACTTGGAATCCTTCAACTTTTTGTCAGTGAGGCAACATGGCTTCAGAGAAGGTAGATCAACAGTAACAAACTTATTAGAATTTTATGATGAGGTAAGCCAAATCTTACAGGAAAGAGAGGGCTGGGCAGATTGCATATTCCTAGACTTCCAGAAAGCGTTTGACACTGTTCCACATGGGAGACTTATTAGGAAGCTGCAATCAATGGCTAGAATAGGTGGAAATGTTTTGGATTGGATAAAAACTTACTTAGAAGGAAGGGAACAGAGGGTTAGAGTAAGACACTCAGTGTCTGAATGGAGAAGAGTTAGTAGTGGAGTTCCACAGGGTTCAGTTTTAGGGCCACTTTTGTTCCTTGTATATGTAAATGACCTACCAGAGTCTGTAAATTCATTCATGAATATATTTGCAGATGATGCAAAAATTGTGAAGAAAGTAAAAAACGAGAACAATGGTAGAGAACTTCAGGAGGATCTAAATAATCTGCATGAGTGGTCAGAAAAGTGGCTAATGAAATTCAATACTTCAAAATGTAAGGTAATGAGAATGGGTACAAGTGCAAGAAGGCCCAAGCTTGACTACTCGGTGGCTGGAGTACAACTTCAAGAGACCGAAAATGAGAGAGATCTAGGAGTAAACATACTGGCAGATTTGTCTCCAGAAATACATATAAATGGCATAGTAAGGGCAGCATATGCATTCTTATCAAATGTAAGGGTAGCCTTCAGGCACATGGACAAGGAAATGTTCAGAAATATTTATGTAACCTATGTGAGGCCAAAACTCGAATATGCAGTCCCCTTTTGGAATCCGCACTTGAAAAAGCACATATCTAAGCTTGAAAAAGTTCAAAGACATGCCACGAAACTGGTGCCAGAAATACGCAATCTCAGTTATGATGAGAGGCTGAGGGAATTAGACTTACCATCACTGGAAGCTAGAAGAGTGAGGGGGGATATGGTGACAGTCTTTAAATTCCTTCATGGTTATGATAGAGTGGATAGGGATCGATATTTTGATATGGCTGGCTCTAGAACTAGAGGTCATAGTTTGAAGCTTCGTAAGAAAACTTCTTTGCAGGATGTAAGGAAATACTTTTTCAGTGTAAGAGTAGTTGATAATTGGAATTGGCTAAGCGAGGAGGTAGTTAATGCTATCTCAATCCATAGTTTTAAGGACAGGTATGATAAGTATCACTAAGTATAACATGGAACCGATGAGGAGACGGGAAGATACGAGCTTTGGGCTCTTTCCCGTAAACACAATTAGGTAATCACAATTAGGTAATCACACACACACATATTGCTTTATTGGATGTAAGGAATTACTTTGTTTAATGCGGCAATACTTGATAAGTGGAATTCACAATGGGAGGAAACATAATATACTAAATGCATTCATAGTTTTAAGGATAGATATGATAATTGTGAGTGAGTGAAACTTGACACTGACACGGAGATGGGGAATTATCAGCATAGTGGTCTTTCCGTAAGCACAATTAAGTAAGTACAATTAGATACACTTATACATATACATTAGCTCTAGTTTTACGTCACGGAATCCCTTTTCTACCAAGGGCTAGGACGGTTGCCTTCTTGCGAAGGACTTGCTTTGGCAGATGTAATCACTGCCCTGAGTGCATATCCTTGCTAACCTCAGACCGTGACGGGGCGCGAACCCTCGACCTGACGTCTCAGAGTCGCGGACGCTACAGCTTGAGCCAGATGAGAGTGTTATTTACCTCTATGAAAAGTGTTCTCCTTACGTTGCCTTTGTCTTCAAAAGAAATAGCAACAGTACATTTTCTTGCAATCATGGGTAGGTTGGCCACAACTTTAACAAAAGAACCGGAGTTTGAAGGTTTTCATCTCAACTAGCCTGTCCTGAACTCGTAATGACATCTCTCTCGCTGTTAGAAATATCCAGGGAGGTAGACATTGAAAACTTTTGGGTCCTCTGTTTCTTTTAGTCACCTTCTGTGATACTTGGGTTAATATATCTTCATGACTGAAGGCGTCTCTTAGTAATCTTATAAGACACGTAGAGCATGCGGGGGGGGGTTATACTCCCACGCCATCATAAACAGCCATATTGGTTCTCTAATGCATGCAGGGAGGATGTCAGTGTTTTGCAATGAGTTCCCATTCGAAGGGGAGTGGACGCAGATATGTTTGAGCCACAGAATAGGGGTTGATGTTCTTCTTAGCGCCCCTCGAGCTTGAAAGAGGGTTTTATCGGTTCTCGAAGCGAGCCCTCTAACCACTATACCACCGTGGTCCCCTATTACAAGTAGGGAATACGAAAGGTAAATAAGTCTATAATTTTGATACACGATGGCGTATCATGCGGTTATTTTTATGTATTAGTAGTAGTAGTATAGTAAAGTGGGATATGCCTTTGTAACGGCTCCCAAGTCTTGGTTTGTTTTGCTACATTGTTTGTGCGGTTTTTATTATTTGGTTTCATTTTCTACAAATCATTTTTATAATTTTTTTTCTTTGACGTCTTTTTCACTGCAATATCTAAAATAACAATATATTAGCAATTATTTCAATTTTCTTTTCTAAAAAAACTATATTCTGTTCTTATTTGTGCATATGGTTCACAAAATAGTAAGGACAATGCTTGGTGAGTGTTCATAATCATTTATTAATTTTTCTGTTTCTATTTTTATTCTTTGGCTTCTTTCGGGGTTATTTGTAGCTAAATATACTAGTATTATTATTGACTTTGTTGTTTCTAAAAAGGAAGCTGAGGAAAGTTTCTAAAGCATATTTAAGCAAGAAGTGAAAATGAATTTATTTATCATCCAATGACAACGGAGTGTGTTTTCGTGCTTAGTGTGGCATAGTGGGAGAAAGTTCTTCTCATGCAAAACTTCAAAGGTATTTCATAACCAAATGCAATTACGCTATGTCTTTCGTGGCGTGCTCAAGCTCCGTTTTCAACCTCTGTGGTAGAATATTTATCTGTTGTTGGATATGATTATATTCTGTGTTTTTCTAGAGTAAACTACTTGATGTCATCTCTTTTGTCTCATCTGTTTGTAGTGGTTTTGTATATGCCAAATGGGGAAAATACCTTCGTACAAAGCTGTAATGTCCTTTCACTGTTAAATAGAATGCTTTATATCTCTCAGGGAAAATACTTCTCACCTTTGATGGGTATGATTGTCGTCCAACTCGTACCTCTCGGCATTTGGAATATATGATGCAATCTTTCGAGCAATTTATTGTGTGTCATTTTTTTTTGCAGTTCAAAGTTGGAAAAATTCTTTGATATAAAACTTCAAAGGAATTTCAGATCCAAATCAAATTATGCTTTGTTTTTTGCCCTGCGCAGGCATGGTACGCTATATATGTAATAGAATTTTTCACCCATTTTGTGCACAGCTTCATGTGTCATAAGTAGAATCTTTCGAAAGGGGTTTGAACAAGGACATATTGGAGTTGGGGAAATTAAGGCTGGATGTACTTCTTAGCACCCCGCAGTGGGTTTGAACCTGCGTTAGTCGCTCCCTGATTCGCACTCTCTGCCACTGAGCTACCGTGGCCCCCAGAATGTTGATGGATATTATTATACTGTTCCTCTACTTATTAAGCATATAATTCTGTCTCATAGCTAATGAATTAATTAATATTATTATATATAACATTTAACTGTGACAGTGATATAGATTCACTGTGACATTGCGTAATGCGGGTTCGATCCTCCATAGGGGCATTAGGAAGGGCAGCCATCATTAATTTCCCAGCTCCGACATGTCTATGTTCACCCCCAAACGTATGAGGGTTAATTGTGACACATGCCTAAAGACTTTGTTTCTCTCAAGGTGATTTTGGCTCCGTGTTTCATACTCGTATGCTCACCGTTTGTTAGGGTTTAGGACCGGCACTACGTTGAGCTACTTTGGTTCCCACCTATGACTGCATTGTTGTAATAAAGTTCTGTAAATTGCTAAGCACTTGGAGATATCGTTTTATATTTTCCAATCTTCATGATCCAAAACCGTTCTTAAAAATATCATTATTTGGTGACTAGCTTTCATGCACGTAGTTTCTACGCTACGAGTATTTCTAGAAGTATATAGTCATTTAATTTTCAGCGCTCATTCTATAACACCAGTTTCTTTCACCATTTAAATTTGAGCTCTCAGTCTATAACACCACTTTCTAGAATCATCACCTTTCGGCCCTCAGGCTTCAACACAATTTCTAGAGTATTACTTTTCGGTTTTCAGTCTTTAGGCTTCACCAGAGTTTCTAGAAATTTCACCATTCGATCTTCAGTCTTCAAGGTTCAAGATGATTTCTAGAAATATTGTTAATAACTTTTAAATTTTCAAGTTGCAATACAGCTTCTAGAACAACATCTTTCAGTTTTCAGTCTTCAGGCTTCAGCTCACTTTCTAGAATTATCATCATTCGGTTTCCATGTTCCAGGCTTCAACAAGGTTTCTAGAAATATCACCATTCGGTTTTTATTCTTCAAGCTTCAACGCATTTTTTTTTTTTTTTTTTTAGAAAAGTCACCATTTCCTTTTCAGTGCTTAGGCTTCAGCTCACGCTCTGGAAATATCTTCATTCGGTTACCATGTTCCAGGCTTCAACATAAACTCTAGATATATCACAAAACGGTTTTCAGTCTTCAAGCTTCAACACCGTTTATAGAACCATCAGAATTTGGTTTTCAGTCTAAAAATTTCAGAATTATTTCTAGAAATATTACCATTCTATTTCCAGGCTTCAGGTTTCAACACAGTTTCTAATATATCACGATTCGTTTCCAGTCTTCAGGCTTCAACACAGTTTCTAGAGGTATCATCATTCGGTTTTCAATTCACGCTTCAACACTGTTTCCAGAACTATCACCCTTCTGTTTCCAAGCTTAAGGCTTCAACACAATTTCTGGAATATCACCATTTCACTTCCAGCCTCCAGGCTTCAACACGTTCTCTCGTCTTTTCTCTCCAACAGCAAGAATCGTGAAATTTATACCACTTTTCCAATCCATATTTATTTTGCATATCTTGTCATAGTCTTTTGCTCTAAAGGTATAGCTCTTTCCAACCCCCAAGGCGAAGTTGGGAAGGAAAGTGAATATCTTCTTTTTCTCGGCAATACATAAATATTCTCTCCCTTTTCAACTTCACCTACCTAGCTTAAGATCTAAATTCCTAGACGAATATATAGGAACATCAGCGTTTTGGTCTGAAAACCAAATTTATAGTAGGAAATGTATATAGCAATGAATTGATGCCCAGTATGTTTGCTTATTTTATTTTTTTTGTCATTTTCTATTACATATGCTTTTTCTTACTGTTCGTTATACTTGAGTGCACATACATCTTGAGAAATCCCAGATCAACAATGCCAGCTCGACATTATTGGAATGTAAGTGTTAGGCTAAATTAGTTTGAGTGGTTGATTTGAATCTAAAAGAAAAAGTGGCCTTGTATAGTCAAGCCAGGTTAGGTTAAATTACCTTAGAGGGAAAAGAGGCTTTGAATAGTCAAGGTAGGTTAGGTTAAATTACCTCAGGCAAAAGTATTTATGGATTTGGATCTTAAAGTTGTGGTACTCTAAGGTCTTGGCACTGAATAGTATAAATAGGTTAGGGTAGATTAACATTTTATTAAATTTTAAAATAATTTAATAGTGGTGTT
>JAXCGZ010006222.1:17500-55000 GCA_037179515.1 Halocaridina rubra | reverse complement strand
CGCGGTCCCCAAAACGTGAAAATAGAACATGTATTTGGTAACAGAAAGAGTGCAAAGCATCATACTTGCTCGGTAATGACCTCATACCTTGCATACACTACAGTGCCCGAGTGTTATAGATCCTGACACATCATCAAGTACGAAGAGCATACCATAACATGTACGAAGTTTATGATGGACCTTTATCTTCACGAAGTCGGGCTTAAATATAGGGAAGAATGATAGTCTCGTACCTCTTATGATAGGATATGATATATATATATATATATATATATATATATATATATATATATATATATATATATATATATATATATATATATATATATATATATATATATATTATATATATATATATATATATATATATATATATATATATTTATATATATATATATATATACGATGTGGTGCTGAAAAGTTCCTGGTTTTGGGTAATAGAAAATACAGGAGGATCAATTACTTATGATATTATGCAACATATTCCCCTACACTTATTGCAGCGATCCTCCAGTTTTTCTAAGCCCTGAATTTGTGGATGATGTACCCAACTCTTTCGCTGGAAATCCCCAGAGTCTCGGCTATGATCTTAGCTGAAATCGGTTGTCCCTAGACTAGAGGATGATGACGTGCACAGAGTCAGCTTTGTCCTCTGCCTTTGTGGAAGTTGGCCGTCTTGTCCGGGGTTCATCTGTGACCTCGAACTGACCAACCCGAAACCTTGACACCCAGACTTTCACTGTAGAGTATTATGGGCAGTCATCCTTCAAGACTTCCTTCATAGATTTCCGCTTCTCTTTTGCCTCGCAAGAAGAGGAACTTCATGAACACCTGTGCTTCAAGTTTACCAAAATCTACTGTTGCATATTAAAGTTTAGTAACAAAAATAAAGACTCTTAAGTATTTGCTTTCAGGAAATACTGTATCACAGTCAGAGAACTTTAAAGAATAATTACCATGCTTGCAAGGTGCAACTTCTTTGAACTAGGATGATGTGATGCCTTCAGTTTTTTAGTAGTAGTAGTATCATGGAGGAAGGAAAGTGTGTGCTCGAGTGGTTGTTAACTTTATTTCTCAGCCAAAATACATTCAAAATGATTAACCATCCTGGCAGCCATTTATTGTTAGGATAATGTGGATGTTCCTTCATTTATTTTTATATACTTATAGTAGTTGTATCTGGCTATTGCTCTTGTAGAAACTTCTCATACAATTTATAGCTTACCCTGGTCGATCTGATAGTTTTCTTGCAGTTAATATTTCCTTTATTTCAGGTTTCAGTCTAAATATGAATTTTCTTTATTTTGGACTTTATTCTGTGGGTGTATGTTATACGCATTTTTTTCGTGTATTTATAAATGTTTACTTTCATACCCTGAAACAAGTGAAATGATAATGCAAAGCATTAGGAAAATATCTAAAGCAAGTAGCTAGAAATTTAATTATCAACTCTTTTCTTAAACTAGGTGTGAACCAACCTACTACAACTAACCTAACCTAACCTATCCTGATATGATAATACATATCATGAGATTTTTTTCCCTAGCTTTAGGGTATAAAATACACATTTACCATAAAGAGCTTCTTCGAGAATTTCTATACCCGTTTAGTGCTAGGCTTCTCTGTATTCAGAAATAATTTCTCATACATGTTTCCCAATAAGGTCAGTCGGGTGTAGTGACGTCACACGAATGTTGGTTGTCTTTAAATGATGCATCTATCTTTACCAATTGCGTTTGTAAACAAGAATTGATTCTGCTGAGCGTTGGAGAAGACATCCTACGAAGATAGCTCTCCCTTCATAATTGTGAATATATTATACAGTCTTTGCATAATATAATGAAATGACATTGTTTTTGAATATGAGGAATATGATATTTGAGCTGTGACGGAAAAGGGATAGCCAAAATTCTATAGGGCAAAAGGAGCCAACACCACGCAATTTTCATCAACCTAACCTAATGATGACTTGAGCTAATGGAATGCGGTGGAATAGGGATATAATACCAAAACTATTCGTCTAGGTTTCTTGTGCATAGGAGTGAATGAAGTCTTGCGTATCAGGGCAAATATGAGTCTGGTCTTGACTACCGGCACCTCATGCTTCCGTTATGGTAAAATGTCAGAGAAAGACATGGGTGTCATCAGGAACGATTCGCATAATTGACATTATCATATAATGATGTACATATTAGATACGTGTTATTGTGTATTTTCATGCCAATAAATGCTAAAATAACCTTTCTTCTAAACCCTTTCAACCTAGTCATATTTTCTTGGGTAATTGAATACTTTTGCACTCTCAAGAAAAAAAAGAAGTCAGGTGAAATCCCAGTTTTTGTTGTTGTTGTTGTTGTTGTTAGATTACTGCACCCCAGTTGGTAATTGTTTATTAGCTTATATAGATGTGTTCTGCAGTGTTTCGTATTTTTACTTCACGTGTGGGTTTTGAATTTAGATTAAATGGTAAATGTGTACTTTCACACCCCCAACTAGGAATAGGAAAATAAAGATGAAATTCATCGAAGTATTAGGTACAGATAAGTTGTTCACCATTGGTAAAAATCGAGCTCTTAATGGAAATTATTTTTTGTTATCAGTTTTAGATAGTTTATCAATGTTCTTGTACTTTCATTTCACTTGTTTTTGGTATTAAAGTGAATTTTTAACATTATTTTTCCACCCTCAGGAAAAATTTCGGAACACCTACAGTTTAGCGGGCCATACCAATGTTCAAAACCTACCAATAGATGGCGATAGGCTCTAACTAGAGAAATGGCGGATAAATACACAACAAAAATGGCGACAATAGGCATACGAAACAATTTTTTACTATCCTAACTAAAAATACTCCTAACTTCTTAGTCAGGGATGCTTCGCCCCCCCCCCGGACCCCCCCTCATACAGATTAGGGTCGAACTACTTACTTGATCGAGGGGTGAGGTCGTTGAGCGTCATGGTCCGCTAAACTGTAAACTACCCAAAATTTCATGAAATTCAATACAGCATAGTATTAGATTAGGTTAGTGTGCCCCAAGTTGAGAAGTGTTGATAATTGATAGTATTGTTTTTTAGTTGCTTCAGCTATTTTTTCAATATTTTTTATGTTTATTTCTCTAGTTGGGAGTGTTGATGTATGCATGCACATATATATAGACCATTAAAGTCCAAAATAAACTGGGGCTGCGGTAGCTCAGTGGTAGAGCGTACTAGTCTGGAAGTAACTAGTCCGACTAACCTGGGCTCAATCCTACAATGGTAAACTAGGATTGCCATCCAGTCATTATCCCACGGCTCCAATATGTTTGTTTGCGTGTGCCTCCATTTAAATGAGGACTCGCTGTAATACTTAAATTGATAGAGAAAAAAATCTGAAATAACCTGTCTACCAAGCATTCCAGTAATATCCACATGACAGGATAAAAATTTAGATTGCCAAAGGATATTTATTGCCAATATGGAATTAGAGACACTGATTTTTTAATCTCTTTAACTGAAAAAGGCTATATGAGAAGCCTTATAATTGAAAACAAATGTATATGCTAATTTCTACATATTGGCTGTCACGTATACTTTTTGCACATAGTACACAAGATCATGGTTAATAACCCATTCAGGTTTCAATGGTTCACCATTGTTCTTCTCAAGGATTTGGTGTATTTCGCATTTATGTTCAAGTACATATCATATCTCAGTGTGCCAAATCGTACTTTCTTTTATATATCCTCAACTGTCTTGATGAAAAAGCCGTTCTTACTTAGCCTATCTCTGAATAGAATGCTTTTTTAGTTTTCCCTTAGATGAGCTGCAGGAGCTTTTTTTTTTTATTTTATTTTGCCTCACTTGGTTAGCCTGTTTGAGCATTTACTTTTTTTCCTTTTTTGTTCTACATTCAGTATATACATACATTTCAATGTTTTTTAAACTAAAAGTTCCCTTTTGCATCCTCTGTGGCTTACTCCTTATATGTATGTAAGTCTTTTACCGGGATGGCACATCTTATGTAGTTGCATGCCAGTTTATACTATATTCCATTTTTATAGTCACAAAGTGGTACCACATGTAAGCTATATCTATGATGTACTAATGGCAGCACATCTCTTATCATATACAAAACACAGCACCATTTCTGGGGAACTTGAAGACCTGTAAATCTTTTTTTAATATAATTTTATTTTCCACACTCATTGCCTTAATCATAGCGATGCCTTCACATGCTTAGATAATTAAGTTTTAAGTCGGCTTTTGATTAAGCATTGAATTCTGTGAAAGAATACTTTTGATGAAGGAATTATATATTACAAAGCATTATTGTCAACGAAGTTCTGAGATTAAATTTTAGACATTTTTTTAATATAATAATGATAGGAATTTGATTGACTTATTCTGATGACAACTTTTATTTATAATTCTCCTGATTTTTCAGTCTTGACTATTTATTGTTTACCTAGATTTTTTATTGCAACACGCAGTATAGGATGAATTTCACATACGTGATTAAAATCAAGATCCCAGTTTAGCATCATATGACCTAACACCGCTGTCCATTGTGATTTTATCGTGGACACTCGGCATTTTGTTTGTTTCATTTTTGCAGTCACACATCATGAGTTATAATCGAGGAAGAGGGTTTGGCTTTGGTGGTTTTTCCATTGCCAAAAAACAAGACACAACTCCCCCTCCCCCAAATGCAACACTCAGCAAGCATGGGTACCATACTATGACAGCCATTAGTCAAAATGCAATCTCAGGAGGATGCGGATATGGCCAACCTCGTAAGAGACCGCGAGATGAAGACGAGTAAGTACTTGATCGTTGCTATATAATATAGTAAGTGTTTGGGGCATAAATTCTCCCATTATGAAGTAGTTCCATAATCATTATTAGCTTATACAGTATAAATATAGTTTTCAGTTCTCACCCATGTTGATATTTCTGCAGGTATTTTGATGATGAAGATGAAAGTTTAGATGGAGCCTATCAGCCGGCTCCAGGCAGTCCTGGTCCACAGAAAAATGATGCAGATGAATCGGATGAAGACCCTTTGGATGCTTTTATGGCTGGTATTGAACAAGAGGTCAGAGAAATGTGATCAAAAGTTCTCTACTTTATTCGTGTTTCAGGTTTTCTGGCCTAATGTTATTGTTGCGAACATGTTTTCAAATTAAATTTATTTGCATGTGTATTGTTGTGTGAAGGCAAAGGACAAATAATGATATATTATTACTTGTTTTCGAAAAACTAGGATGCTTTGAGTCTCAAACAGTACCCTGCAGTAAAACAAATTATGTGACGTGGGAAGAGTTAATGTTATTATAGAGTTAACTGATGTTTATATAATTAGCAATCTGGATTCGTAAGCCACATACACTGACTTTGAAATTTGCAAAAAAATATATGTGCAGTTCATTTCTCAACTGTGTCCTTTATTTTTTCTTTTTGTTTTGTTTTAGGGTAAAAATTTATCATGCTGCCAGATATTTTTTTCATTTATTAGGATGTATGTAGTTATGTTACATATATATTTCTGAACATAAAACATGGTAAGCTTAATAAAAGTAAATATTTTATCCACCGTAATTTTTCAGTCTTCATACAGTATGCAAGCTTTTGACGTTTTAACTTCACTTTTATGTCAACAAGCCTTATCGCTCTAAGAATCATTATTATAACTATTTTAGGTGAAGAGAACTAAAACCAAAGGTACAGATGAAAAGAAGGAAATCAAAGGTGTTCGAGATGACATTGATGAGGAAGACGATGAAGAGTCATACTACAGATACATCCAAGAGAACCCAAATGCCGGAAAGTAAGTCTTATGTATTTCATCCTTTTGCACTCACATTTAACTTTGTAACAGTTAGAGAAGTGTCAGTAAAACAGGTATACCTGTATTTGTAATAAAAGAACATACTCTGAAGAAGACCTTCCAAATGCATGCAGTAAACACAATAATACATATGCTGATAATAATATATATATATATATATATATATATATATATATATATATATATATATATATATATATATATATATATATATATATATATATATATATATATATATATATATATATATATATATATATATATATATATATATATATATATATATACACAAACAATTGGGTTACAGACATTCATAGATATGAACAAAAGCTGGTAAATTATTAGAAGAGGGGATTATTGTCTTATAATAACAAAACTAACCTAACCTCATCTTGGGGAATGCGTCCGCCTCCAGCTTCGCCCCCAGGCCCCTTTTTTTCCCTAGCCAGGGGGCTATGCCACCAGACCCCCTGTAGGGGTACATATTCCCCATAACTAAGATAATACCCAAAAACCTATCCTTTATCTACCCATGTAATAATATATGAATTACTGTACTGTATTATTACATTATTATTACTGTATTAAAGTTAATTAATACTGTATATTTTAAGTTTGTGTACTAGTTACGTGTCTTTAGCTTAAGCACTCTACAATATTGCTTATGTATGTACCGTACAGTATTTTTTTTTCCTAAGCACAACTTTCAAACTGACTTGAGGAACTTAACCCGTTCGTAAGTTGAGGAATGTCTGTATATTATTTAAGATCCTTAATCCTGTAATTTTGACGAGTTTTGCTGAATGCCTTCATTCCCATCTTTCAGGCAGCAAGAGGAGAGTGATGATGAGATTGAATATGATGAAGATGGTAATCCTATTGCCCCTAAGAAACCTAAGTATATTGATCCTCTTCCACCAATTGATCATTCAACTATAACTTATTCTGAATTTACTAAAAACTTCTATCAAGAACACGAGGATATTGTTGCTCTGTCTGCTGCTCAAACTCAAGAATTAAGAAATAAACTCGGAATCAAAGTTAGTATTTTATGTGTTGACTCTATAAACTTGTTCTTGCAGGCATGTATTGTGTGCTTAGTATTATATACCTTATGATGTCACTTTGTGTATGGGAGTAATGTCAATTCCCCTTGGAGACTCATTATGTAGAGTTGGTATTCTTGAAAATCTCTACCCTAACTCTTGAAAACTAGTAGAGATCAGAGAACTAAAACTTCTCTCATCCTGCATTCTGAAATTCCATTCTCATGCCTTGTGGAATATGGATTTTTTGGACCAACAATAGCACGAGATGAAATGTTTGTCAAATTTTCAGAAGAAAAACTGTGAAAGTATAGTTTATCCAGTAAAATTAAGCTGAATGATAGATTTCCAAGTGGTTGTAATGTGTACACATTGAATTGCAGTTGAGCAGTGCTGCTTTAAGTGCTTACACATAGGTAGTTGAAATTTGATTATCAATATGTAATTGGTATGAAAAGATATTTGTGATACCCATTTGGTTCAGAGTTATTAATAATAGTGCAGAGAGTGCCAATTATCATCCTTCTACTTTCTATCAGTCTTACTTTCTCATTAGGTTTTTTGTTATGTTTATGAAATGCTCTTTCTTTTTCCTTTTCTTTTTCTTTTTATGTATTATTTTTGCTAGATTGAGTTTTAGGTGTTGAACATGTAAGTCTATAGTGTCGTGGACTCTCTTAATAGTGTAAAAAAAATATACTTTTATTTATATGTACAGTATTTGTTAATGCAAATACCCATGGCTCCCCGAAACAAAGGACTGTATGCAGTCTGCTTTGGTAAAACAGCTCTTTGTGCAAAGTAGTTATTCATTTCAAGTACCTCTAGATGTAATTATTAAGTGATGCTCCTTTGGTAAGGTATTCAGATTTTTTTAAGACGCTCTTAAAATGGAAAATTTTATGGTTTCTCAAAGCTGCTGTCAAACAGGTGCTTTTCATGGCTTATGGCACACCCTAACCTACCTTTAGAAGATCATTAATACAATTAAAACCCTAATTGCTAATTTTCAACACTTGCTAATTAGTATCTAGCCAAGTAAATGTCATTATCTTTTTATTTAATATTTGCCACTCTAAATTTGGAATGTAATATAATTTTAGTATGTGATTACAGCTATATTTATTGATAGATACTTAACTAATAGCTCTTTTGTTTATTAGGTAACTGGTTTTGATGCTCCGAAGCCTGTGACAAGCTTTGGCCACTTTGGTTTTGACGAAGCTCTTATGAAATCCATAAGGAAATCCGAATACACCCAACCCACTCCCATCCAGTCACAAGCTGTTCCTATTGCACTCAGTGGACGAGATGCAATTGGCATCGCAAAAACAGGCAGCGGTAAAACTGCAGCTTTTATATGGCCCATGCTTGTTCATATCATGGATCAGAGAGAACTTGCACCAGAGGAAGGACCTATTGGTTTAATTCTGGCACCAACACGAGAGTTGGCACAACAGATATATACTGAAGCAAGAAGGTTTGGCAAAGTATATAACATTCAGGTAAGATACACTCATTCTCTGTATTTAGAAGTACTGTATGACCGATTCTTATGCATATTAGGAAATATTTACATAATAAATGCTTGTAGGCAGATATTGAAACATCTGTCTCTGATCTTAATTTTCATAGCAAAAAAGCATAATAATGCTCGTATCCTGTTGAAGTAGTTGATGAATCGTAGATTTCCTGTGTCAGAGCATTGGATATTCTATTTTGTGAAAGTAAATTAGAAATCAAATATCTACTCTGGCGAAAAATGGATAATATACCACTACAAATCCAGCTAGCCATGATTTGTCAAGGATTCCTTTTGAATATGCAGACAGAAGCAGAGATTAACACTTGTATTTGCAAAGGCTAGTCTCAGTGTATAGTTTACCACAATCAGGATAGAATAATTTAAGAGGACTATCTAGCATCTTGCTATCCCCCACCTGCAGTGACATACAATGCATATGCAATCATCCTTCCTATTTCTCAAGAGATGCATATCTGAAACATCCTAGAAGGGCTCACTTTATAACTAACCCTTGACCCATGAATTTAATGGCCAGATATACAGTATACCCATTTTTTCACCATATTCTCTACCCTGACCTTTATGGACATGATTATAGACACAAACGGAGCTGTCGTGTATTTTATATGATATTTTTCTCGTTGGATATGAAAAATCAACCACCTTAAGATATGGGTAAACATTGGATGCATTTGTAGGTTATCCTGTCATTTACAGTACCAATCCTCATGCTGCCATGAAGGAATTCATAGTGCTCAGTGATCACAAAATAAATATGTACCTTTCATAAAAACAAGCATTTGTCTCCTCTCGATACTTCTGTTTTTAAATTTTGTTTTCTGAAATGCTCTGCAAGTTTCTATTGTAATATATTTGGATAAGCATTTTGTGGTTATTGGATCTCAATTTACCTATTTTGAGAGATACTTTAGGCATCTAGGTAAGAAGAGCTTTTCCTTTTGCTGGTTTTACTCATGAATTGCGGCCATAATTAATTATCTGGTACTTTTTTAGGAATAAAACATTTACATTATGTAAATTAATGTCATGTCTTGCTGTTTATCAAAGACAATACAAATAAAAAGTGTGGCTCAGCCAGACTGAACTTGAATTAATGGTCCTTTGTCCCTTGCATAGAGTGTATAAGATCACCAGTGTTATAAACTGCATATAGAGGCATGTAACCGAAAGAAGAAAATGTTTTCAATATACGTATTGTTTATGTACTAAAGAAATGCTTTGACATTAAAATAATCCGTAATACCCTTTTAACCATTGTGTATGTGTAGACTCTAGAGCAGTAAAGAACCATCCATCTCTTGAGCACCTTTAGACCCAGATATGATGGTCTGCTAGCTTCACCTTCATTGACAGACAGTATTATTCATTACCACTTTATGACCATCATGAATGCAAAAGTATTACTAATGGAATGTAACTACCTGCAAGTTAGAAAGGTGGGACTAAAACTATATAAAGACACGGTTGCCAAGACTATTGTATCCAAGTAAATACTGTGTATGTGTGCAGTACGACTTGGGTGCCAATCAGGGTTAGAAAAAAATCAAATTTTTTTAATAATAAAAAAAGTAGATTTTTATTTTAAATTAAAATCAGATTTTTTTTATTATAACCGATTTTGTTTATTTTTTAAATTTCACGCATTTATTCATTCATATTTGATTGTTATACAATATTGCTTTCATTTTTTTCTGTGCAATGTGTTTATACCCTTTCTTGTAATATGTAAAAGAGGCTTTCACTTTCAAGAACTACTTGTATTTCTTTTTTGCAGCTCTTACACTTAGCACGATAACCCTTTCCCTTTGCAATTCTCAAAGGAAATCCTTATTAGGTCTTCTTTTCTGCCAGCTGCAGACATGATTGCAGTGTAACCAGTGCCAGTACTTGCTTGCTTACAAGTTACAACTGGTCTGCCACCCACTCAGTTATGTTGGGAACCTGGGCACATGTCATACTTGCCAACTAGTTACTTTAAATAATGAAAGACAGTAATAAGCAACAATGTATTCTTGGTAACAAATGCAGGATGAGCATGCAAGTAATGTCTTTTTAGGCATTAACCTACAAAAGGAAAGAGAATGACAAAGAGAGTACCAATAAAATTGTTCAGTAAATTTACCAATCTTGCATTTTCCTTAGATATGGCTTTGAGAATAGTTGCCAACTAGAACCTTTGTTAAAAAGTTGTACCGGTATTGTTTTAGTAAATTCACAGTAACCATTTATAAATACACCAAATTATGATGTAATAATGAATAATGCAGGCTGAATACAAAATATCTTTATCACAGATATACATAAATATTAGAACAACAAGAAAACTGTGCACACACCAAATATACCAAGCTGACATTCCTACTGAGTGAGAAGCAATGGGATACGTTCAGTACAAGTCAAATCTGAATAGCCAGGAACAGGTCCTAATATCTCCAGTGTATTTTGACTTCATATGTCCGTAATATTTAGGTCATGGTGGACAGTATGCATATTATTTAAAATAAAAATATTTTGACTTTAATCAGTTGTTTTTTTCATGTGATTATAATCTATTATAATCACATGATTAAAATAATTTGATTTTAATCATGCCAATGCATAGTGGATTTAACCTAGTAGGGTTATTGAAGCTTTCCGTACATATCTGAACCAATTGGTCCACTTTTTTCCCTTTAATCATTACTTTCCTTCATTACAGTATTGCCTCATTAAAATGAAGTACTGTACCTTATAGAATGAATCCAGTTATATACTGTACTTAACATTATTAGATTATATATAATTGAATGCTACAGGTTGTGTGTGCTTATGGTGGTGGAAGTAAATGGGAACAGAGTAAAGCTTTGGAGGCTGGAGCAGAAATTGTTGTGGCTACACCTGGACGCATGATTGATACGATCAAAATCAAAGCTACAAATCTGCAACGTGTCACGTTCTTGGTACTGGATGAGGCTGATCGAATGTTTGATATGGGATTTGAACCACAGGTATTTAATTATTTATTATTATTCTCAAGAAGATTTGGATATATTGTTCTTTTTATATTTGAGTAATGTACAGTAATTCTGTAAATATTCAGTTCCTGCATATTTTTTCTATATTCTGTAAATTGGATAGCCAAAGGTTTTCTGGGGGATAGATTACTGTAGATTTGAAGTTCTATAATGGAGGTTATATTTGTATTGGTCCATACAAACTGGCAAATTCCCTTTGACCCCAATTTAATCCCCATTTGCCAAACATCATCGAGTCTGTTGTCAGTGTGATTAAAATATCATTATTGACTGAAAAGTTTATATATGCACACGCCCATTAGCCAGAATTTTAAATATTTCCTCCTTGTTCCTTTGCCTGATATTAAAGTTTTACTAAATGAGGTGGAATGAAGGAATTCGGAATCCCTCTCATTCGAACTTTTCCCCCCTGCAAAGATTCAAGGCAAATAAAGAGTCGTTTCTTGGAAAATTCCATCTATATTGTAATTCTTGAGGCTCTAAATATGAGTAAAAGAGAGAGATAGTATTGTAGTATAGCAAAAAGATTGCCGTGATAGCTTTTAGCTACATCAGAGACGAAATGGAAATTCTTTCTATAGAACTGATGTGCTTTAACATGGTCGCATCTTTACAAAGGGATAGTTACCTTTTTAGTATAGATTGAGCTAGATTACTGCTGTAGAAATTAGTAATGTTTCCTATTGTCTTTTTCCCTTTATATTTTATTCACATGTGCAATGCTTTGTCAATATATATTTATGTACCTTAAGGAATGATTTGCTAAGTTTTCAAAATATAATAAATGAGTATATTGTTTTACTTTTTCATAATTGTGATATCGAAATCAATGTTAAAAACAATATCTTACTTAAACAAAATAGAACTGCTCTTGCAATCTTTGTTTAGTTGCTATACTATGACAATATTTTTGATTAATCAAATATATGAGACAAAAAGCAAAGTCTTAAAGAAAGGAGGGTTTCTGCAGTAGTAAGTCTTTCTCTTCATTTTATAGAACTGTGAGTTTTAGCATTGTAATATGATTGCTTGAGTCTGGCATTGCTGTGTCTTTGCAGTAAACTAGCCCAAAACTCTTAGCTGATTAAAAATTTTTTTCATGCTGTAGGTTAGATCTATATGCGATCATGTACGACCTGATCGCCAAACTCTCCTATTCTCTGCAACCTTTAAGAGGAAGGTTGAGAAACTTGCCCGAGATGTTCTGATTGACCCTGTACGGGTAGTTCAAGGAGAACTAGGAGAAGCTAATCAAGATGTTACACAGGTATGTTTACAATGCACTTTTCAGGCATGAACTTTTTTCTATTGACTTAATTGAGCATCCAGTAGTTACTCTCTGTTCTTATAAAATAGATAATAGGATATATTACTCAGAGTTTATTTTTATAGACAGAATAATACTTAAAAAGTGAATAATTCAAGTTGAAGGCGATGTTAGGAAGAAATATTAATGAGTAACACCAAGATTGAATGATGAACTTTGTAACATACATTTAGAAAAATTGTGACTACAACAAAGGAAATATAAATTTACAATCTGAACATATTGTAACAATGAGGGAAAAAATTTACTTCTGAAAATCTGCATAATATTAATAGGTAGGAACAGTACAAAGAACGAATATCTTCCACTTTTTATTATATCAACGCTATTCTTTATATGATTTAAGTTAAACAGCGTTTCAGAAAGAAATTACCATATATCCTTTTATCAAGAATTAAAAAAGAGCAATAGTCTAAGATTTTTAATTTTGATATTGCTTAAGACTTATATTGGAGGGTCTCTTGGAACACAGATTAGTTGAAAGATATGTTCGCAGATTTTACCGCCAGGTAGAGAAGTAAAAGTACTTGACACTGAATAATGAATAGAAATTCCTCTTATTGGTATTGTAAAGAATTTGCAGTACTTACAATTAATGCTGAATTTAAGCATAAACAGAGGCTACTAAAGGGCCATCTATCAAGAAGGCAGTACTTAAGATTGGCAACTTACAGTCACAAGACTTTGAGATATCCCTATGCCGACTTGGGTCGAAGTTTTGTACTTTTTTCAATTAAAAAGCCGTATGTTACTGAACTGTCAAATGAGAAGAGAAGTGGCAGATCCTCATATCTTCCTGACTTCACCTCTCTATCTGTTGTTTTTAAACATAAAGAGAAATTTAAGAAGGGAGGAATTGCTCACCATGTGCTTGTCTATCCCTTATAGTTATCTCAGACGTGTGAATATAGTTTTACCCCCTTGGACAGGATAAGATTGCTTTCCATAATTAAATTCTAAGTGGAAGAAAAAACATTATATCCTGGTACATTCAACCTTGAAGATGCTAATTTATACTTGTGGTTGGTAGTATGTGTTTTGTCACACTTTGTATCCCAGACCTGATTAAAAGTGATTGATTTCTTAGTATATGTTAAGTCATTGATCACTGGGAATAAAGCAATATATATTTTTCTTTAATAGGTTGTGAAGGTGTTGAGCGTTGGTGGTAATAAATGGACATGGCTACTTCAACGTTTGGTAGAATTTATGTCGACTGGAACTGTCCTTATTTTTGTCACGAAAAAAGCCAACGCAGAAGAGCTAAGCAAAAACTTATCTCTTAAAGAATACGAAGCCCTTTTACTCCATGGTGATATGAGTCAGTTTGAACGAAATGAAGTAATAACTTCTTTCAAGAAAAAAGAAAAACCTATTCTGGTAGCTACGGATGTGGCTGCTCGTGGTTTAGATATACCCCACATTAAAACCGTAGTTAATTTTGATGTTGCCAGAGACATCGATACACACACGCATAGAATTGGTAGAACAGGTATGTATGTTATTTAATACTCTCTCCAATTCATGGATGTGAAGAGCAATTGAGATTCTTAAATTTCAATTTTTTTTATAAACCAATGGCAATTGGAAGTGTCTGGGTTTTAAGTTTCTGTGATAACTACAGTTTATATTATGCTCAGTAGCACAAGTGGTCATTTTTTAAGGTCGAGCTGGAGAGAAAGGAACTGCTTACACTCTCATAACCGAAAAGGATAAAGAATTTGCTGGTCACCTGGTTCGAAATTTGGAAGGCGCTGCTCAGGAGGTACCCTCAGAACTTTTAGAATTAGCCATGCAGAGTTCGTGGTTCCGCAAGTCTCGTTTTAAACAAGGCAAAGCCAAAGCACTAGGAGGAAGAGGCTTAGGCTTTAGAGAAAGACCTGGGCTAGGCTCACTTCCAAATGCTGATGCCACAGGTGAGAAGAGTTTGAATTTTACAAAAAGAAATTGTTTTGCTATGATTTCGTGTGGTTGTGCACTAATAACTTTCAAACTGAACTCCTTTAAAGTTATATTAGTGGTATTTGTATATCAGATTTATGTTTTCTCTATATATAGCTTATTGTACTTGTACTTTAGATTTTTATATTCATCCGTTTAACTTTCTCATTTCATTTATATATTATGTTAAATTCCATTTTTACAATGCTTTGTTTAACACCAAACAATACAAGGAAGATTGATTTGTTGGTGGCAGAAAATTCTAACTTTATATTGATTAGTTGAGTTGCTATTGTCCAAAAGTCGTTGAAGTAATATGTCAATCTTTTTAAAATATACTTTCATCTCCTGCCATAATTTGGAGGGTGATCATAACCAATGGAGTGGTAGTTGCATAGTAAAAAAGAATAAGACCTACATGCTTTTCTTTAATCTGAAACATACACTCAATCACGCTTTGACGCCATACAGAGTGAACAAGATTGCACCATTGATAAGGGTCAAACAGAATATAAACTTCAGTTGGTCATGCATCATGTTGTTTGCTCTTTTATGTGACTCTTATTAACCCCCATTATGGGTGTTGACAGATATTTCGGAGCTTGAGAATTAAGGCTGTATGACCTTATTGATGCCCCCCTGAGTTCGATTGTGGGTTTGCCAGTTCCTGAATTGAATTGAATATTTATTTATTTATTTATTTTTAATTATTTTTTTTTTACACACACACACCCCTGGCCTATCGCAGTCCCTGATCATGCATCATGTAATATAACAAATTTGTGATTTCTATAATTATGATAAACCCCCTGAGATTTCTTTTTAGGCTCTTAGTATGGTGTTATTCTAAGTTGCTGCAATGCATCATCTTAATATGTACTTAACAGTGTAATGTACATTGACTGATTACCTGGTATTATACTTTACAAAACATGCGTCGTAAAACTCTTCCCATTTTCTAAAGTATTTCAGGATTTAATTTTCCAATGCAAATTATTTCCTTAAGAATTAAACTTTAGTGTTAGAAAAAATAATTGCATTTTTTCTGTGTACAACTATAATAACATTCTAAAAGGGAATTTACATTATGTCATATTATCCTTAATTAAGTGATGCATGAGTGACTCGTGTTTGTATTGTGGCCGTTTTCATTGTGCTTTTGGTCTATAAACAGTCCAGAATGATGTACTTATGACAGCATTACTGTATATCGTACAAATGTTATTAAAGGCCATTACAAATACTTAAAAATAATGGCTTCATGATATGATGGTAGTTAAAGAAATTGTATGGTAAGTAATTAAAATTAGTTTCTATAAACGGGGAAGGCGTGGTAATGAAAAGAATGCTGTGTATAAGTATGATTCTGGCATTCCTCTTTCTTGCCGAGTGGGAGGCTGTTAGTAGGAATAGATTCTATATATACTCAGTATGTTAGTCTTTTAATTTATGATCCCCTATTGACCTAAGAGAAGGTAAGGAACATTTACGTATCAAACCCATATCTTTCATCATTTGTGACTACTCGGTTCTGCTAAAATGAAAGGCAGATATTTAAAAAGCAGCTGTACCATTACCTCTTTTTCAGCTTTTCATAACTTTATTAATTTATATTTACATTGTGTTTCAGAGAGCAACAGTAGTACTTCCAATAGAACTTTGAATGTTGGCCCTGCAAGCCAGGCTTATGGTGGTGGAGATCCAAGCACTACAGGCCCTGCCACAAATAGACTTGCTGCTATGAAAGCAGCATTTCAATCTCAATATAGAAATCAGGTATCGTTTTGAATATTACTACTAGGAATCAATATTGTTTGTACTATTTACTCTAATAATTTTTTAATATTCATACCTTCTCCTTACACATTCATTAGGTAGCTATGATCATATGAAATAAAAGGGAGAATCTCACTTTTTCATCTCTTTTATTACATGGATTTGCTAACTATCTTCGACCTGCTTATCTTAAAAAGTGTGCAAAAATTATATCATGCAGTAGCAAACTCCTAAGGCAAACCTCAGTTTAGCCTGGTCTACATTCTTCTCTGGTTTGGACTTAATGGTGTTTCACGTTATGCAACTTACACAAGCTCAATTATTCTTGCATACCTGTCTGTGAAGATTTGTCCAAAGTAAGGTCTCATATACCTTTTTCCTTCATCTATCACTCAAATGCCTTGTAGCTAGTCCTGTATATCCTGTTAACCACTCTCATTATCCATCCTTTCCAGGTTTCCAGATCTAGCAAGCTATATTTCCTCTTTCTATAGATGTAACATATGTCATGATCCCTTTCACTTTAAGTGTAAGAAAATAGTTTATTTCATAGCTATGCTCTTATAGCGTTTAAATTGTTTTTACTATTTTTATATGAATGAATAGTAAAATATATCTAATATCATAAAATAAAATTTGTTACATTTGTACATAAAAATAATAGTTACATCATATTCAAGAGTGCTTCTGGTACTTATAAGAGACTTAATGGTATGTACCTGCAGTATGCTACCTACACTCTTTTATAGGTAAATGCAAAGATTTTGAAGAACCACAGCAATCATTTCTGATGAAGAAAATTATTAGTATTATAGTATATAAGCCTTTATTTATTCTACAATGTAATTTGTGTTTCAGTTTACTGCAGCAAGTCCTGACACATCTTGGACAACTGGTTTCGAAGGTAGACTGGCTGGGCAGCGAGATGATCCTCCTCCACCCAGAGAACGTAGGAGAAGGTCCAGATGGGATGATTAGAATAGTTTTGTACGTTTTTTGTTTGTATATTTCCTGGTTTTTTTTTTTCACATCTGTTCCAAAACTGTGTAAAGGAGACTTAGACTGAGAGTGAAGCATTAAGTATGCTGTATATAGATCTCTCTACTTTTTTATTTTAATGTATTCAAAGAATTCAGAGCTTATCTGGTTCTCTAATGAAATATAGATGGGGCAGTTTATAGCAAGAATATTCAAAGCATCTTGCAGCTGAAATTGATATTTCCCCTCTTTATCTCACATGTATTATTCTGTTGCAGTTACTTTTTCTTATAACCTTGTATAGAAAAACAGACACAAACTGTTAACATATATCATCATACAGTAAGAGAGCTCATCAATGAAACAAAATATGAAAAGTATTGCTATTTATCAGGTCCTAACTGGACCCTTTCTAAAAGGAGGGGTTCAATTAGAACCAAAATATACCAATTCTCTTCATATTTTGTTTCGCTGATGGGCTTTCTTACCTTGTGTAGTTAACTTTACAGTACCTTGAATTCTCTCCTGACTGGTAGTGTGGAGTGAAATTTCCACAGCAGTAACTAATGTCGGCTAGGTCTTTTGAGATGTATAATACTGATAAATGGCTACTAAGTAGTCTCATTCAGTTAAGCAAATGAGTTTTTGTTTAGAATTCTTATGTCATTCATCTTCAATCTATAATTCACAATAGTAATACAGCCTCTTTGAAATAAATTTTTAATGCACTTTACCTCAGTTTCATTCTTTGGTTTTAATTTGGAAAGCTTCAAGGAGATTTTCAAGTTCCAGTTTTGTTTCTAATATCTTTATACAGTTAACTGAATTTTCCTTCGTTTACAAAAGGTTAACTTGAAATTTAATCACACTGAATAGCTACTCCAGTTTTGTTTTGAAACGTCTACTTAAGTGTAAAATTATACAAATTCAAATTTAATTTTATTTAATCTTTCATTAACTTTATTTGATATTAGCTTGTTTTCATGATAAATATGAAATTAAAATGTTTAGTGATTTTTATTATTTGAATGTATATTTAAGTAAAATTAAATATTGACTAATTTGTAAAATTATACATTTTATTGTTGCACTTGAATGAAAACAATGCATGAAATGCATTTCTAAACAATTTTGAATTTTGCCTGTGGTGCAATGTATAGTGACTAGGTATAGAGAATTTGTAGATAATGTTAATATTAACATTTTAGAACTTTTTAATATATTTCAAATTTATATGTATTGTTAACAGTCTCATACTAAATTATGCATATTACCTAGAATTTTATTAGGTATTTTAGAAAAAATTACATACAGTACATAAAAAAAAAAATATAGTACATCAGTACATCTTAGAAAAAAGGTAGTGTATTTGGCCAGATATGGTATATTGAAAAGTATTCAGTGTACAGATACTGTAGTACTGTTGTTATTATTTTTATTACCTTTAGCCCTCATACTGAACTTATCTTGAGTCTGTTTTATAGATATCTAATTTGATGCACTTAGGTTAATTCAGTAAAAGTGCAGAATATTTGACATCTTTAAGTAAAATTTGACTCAGTGTTGTTCTGCTCAAAGAGTATTGGGTTGAATAAAAATACATGATAAAAAAAGGTAATTGTGCCTTACTCTCTTCCATTTTTATTTTACCATACCTCTCCACCAACCTCTGCAATTTTGCCTATAATACAGCCACTGTTGTACTGTCGTCACCTTTCTCGCCATCATTAAAGCTCTTCGGTGCAGTAATGTCCCCTCTGTGTCTCTCTGCTCCATTCATATAAAGATAAAACAATGGTGAGATAGAACTCATCTTACCTTGACTTACTTACTTGAAATCGCTTTTATTTTGCCAAAGCCTATTTATACACATCCTTCTTATCTTTATAAAAACTATTCATTCTCTTCTACAAATTTTCTAACAGTCCATGCATGCACAAAACTTTACGCTTTTGTAGATCCATAATTGCTGTACAGATATGCATTCATTTTTCATTTACTATTTTCCATGTATCCTTCATTGCGAACATTGGTCTACTCGGAGTCAACTTTTATTCTCTACGGCCTGTCACCTCTCTAACTAAGACTTGTCCTTAATACTCGTCTTCTGATAGATCAGTCCGACTTTTTCATTCTCCTTTGGAAATCAGAGTAATACATGCTCGATGTCAGTCTACTGATATTTCTATTACAGACTTTAAATAGCATATACAGCCAGTTTACAACCACCTCTATAGCCTTCTTCAGGAACTTTATAGCAATTTTATCCATAACAGATGCCTTTCTGCCATAGCCTTCTTTAAAGCTATGATCAACTCTTCTCTCTCTCTTCTCTTCTTTACTTTTGTATCTTAATATGAATGCCATCATATCCCCAATGAGAAACTCCACCTCTCCATTTTCCATCAAATTTGGCAGTTTTTTAACATGCTCCCTCTACTCACCAATCCATAATAATAAGGAAGGGAAAACTACTCTTTAATTCCTCTAAAATATTCCTTATTGGGTTATGCAAGTGCAGGTTCTTGGAGTACCTAACTAAACCTTGGCGAGAGTTTTATAACTGTATATTAGTTCAGTTACATATCGGATAAGGTAATACTGTTAGAATTGAAATATTGCTGGTAATTATGAAGAAAATTTAAAACTTGAAATACTACAATGAAACTATGAATTAGGGTAGGTCAGGCAAGATACAACAAATCTCAAGACCAGCCATTGAATACGATATGCAATATTATGTCTTTTCTTCAGACGAGCACAATTTCATAGAAATGTGTTTAACATTTCCAAAGAAACCGAGAAATATGGTATGTGACATAAATCGTGATGATGAAAAATATCCTTAGCATGGAAGGCGGTGCAAAACTATTGGAGGCACTGAATACGGTAGTTGAAGAACGATACCTGTAAAGGAAGATTATATTTGGATTATGTGACGAAATAATTGCACCTACATTATTGCATGGTGGTGACTGTAGGACTCTAAATGCAATTGAGAAAAAATACATTCTACTTCTGTCAGCTCCTCCAGAGAATATGTGAATTAAATTGAGTAGTGAGAGAAAGTTCGAAAAGTTAGAGCAGAAATTGGAACATGGACAGACTAGCTGGTCTGTACAAATTGGAGGAATGGTGGAGTGAAAGAATCGTAATGTGGATTTATTGGCGGGGTTTAACTTGGTATATGAAATACACGTGGGTTAAGAAGAAAATTATAAGGCACTTGTGATCTGCCAGCGGAGATCTTGACATCATGGAGGTAAGAGGAGTTCAAAAGATGAATAGTACGATGTGATATACAACTTGGCGAAGCAAGTTCCTTAAAGGGGATCAGTGTCATCCTGTTTCTTGAATTTTGGTAATGGTGTGGTCTAGCTCGTTATAGGCAATGATGAATGGATGTATTATGATTAGAACTGTGAAAGGAGGCTTTATACTGTCTTCATGCTTTTCTTCTTCTTTTGATTTTAGCCAGCTTGGTGACCCTGACTGGAGAAGTAATAGGTATGAAAAATAGCGCTTTTGCACATTTATTGATAATTCACATATAAAGCTGCGTAATCCTTAGAACTATGATTTCTTCAAGTATATATATTTTTTTAACTTACATCAGTCACGTGACAGTTTTTTAGGACCTTCCCAGCATTACACTACTGATGTACATGGTTATATCACCAGTTGCAATCCAAAGTACTGTAGTTCGGATATGATAATATACTCGGCTAATTAAGATTTTTTTTAGAAACGTTTCCCGAATAGTCCTGTTACAGCACTTATAAATATATAATCAACGCTCAATATCGTAGTTTTCAAGAGTACCTTAATGATGGCAATGCAAAAATAGTGAATTTCAATTCCAGGCATTTCATGGCAAAAAGAAGTTGCTCCATATCCTTTAGAGTGTGATTCTATGATTGTTCTTTTATTTTGAAGTATTAAATTTTATAAGCTAAAAACATGCAGTGTATAGGTAAAAACCAAGCTTACCTTGAAAAATACTGAAAGCAAATATGAACATTTTGATTTTTTAAAAGCCAGTGACAAGTGCTCTTCACTCTGAAATTCCGTTTTGCAGTAAATATATTAAAATTTATTTCCTTCTTATAAGGAATATCAAAGAGTAACCGCTTAAAATAGTGAGATGAATTTGTGTATATTTTCGGCACCTCAATTAATTTAGCCAATATAGTACATAGAGAATTATGAATAAGACATTATCGATATCTTTGTATGCTAATAAAGAGCCCCCTTGACCCAAACTTGAGCCGATGGCTTATAAATTTATATCTATTAACTATTAAAGTTCTCCAAATATTGCCAGAATTTTTACCTTTAAATATATTGAAAAGTATTCGAAAAGTAAGTTTGTAATGACTATATATCTCTGTGAATTATGAAATATGCATTCTGTTTGCCAAGTGATGTAATAAAAACGTTCTTTAAAGATCGTACTTATTTAAAGAATAAATAATATGGCGATGATTAAATCAACACTTGGCTTTTCCTTTAGGAGAAAAATTTTCCTAAATGTTTGATGACGTCATAGTAAAACTCACTATAGTAATATATTGTATTGGCCGCTAGGTGGCAGCAGGAGAGTATAATCAACCCCTTCGTGACGTCACTCATCAGTCAGTGCTGCGTCGTTGATGAGTGTGGCTGTGTAGAGCTTTGGCAGCTGGTGTCAGTGGTGTTCATTTTGAGGTGTTTAGTTAGGTTTTAATTATGTGTGGTGGTGCTTAACACCGTCGATTGGTCATCATGTTTCGGTGTATACCCATCTTCAAAGGTTGTAACAGGCATGTGGAATATGTGGATAAGAGACATTGTTCGCTGGGCTGTGTCCCGGACGACATTATGCGCTACGCCCGTTCTCTAGAGGAGGTTCTCTTGGACGCCAACCACATCAGAGATCTTCCGAAGGTATTTTTACACAACTACCCTTTTACATTTAATATGAGGGTATTTCAGCCTCCAGTGTTACACGGATGACTCGTAATTTCCTTCCGTTCGTGTAAAAGGGAAAAATTGAGGTTTGAGAAGCAGGTTGGAATCGGTATTTTGATTTGCCGTAGGTGACTAACCCCTTCCCTCTTTACTCCACTGCTATTTGTTTCGCCCCCCACCCCCACCCCTCGTTTACTAGCGGTATTATTTTTCTTTATTGTGTCACATTTGTGGATGGGAAAGAGTAACCTCTTTACACAAGTTGCATCTAGTATGGATCTTTTTATGTTTATTGTGTGATGTTCGTAAGTTATAACGATATATGTTTCGGTTTTTGTTACATTATTGTTCTCTAAGAACTCGCTGATATTGTTTCAGGCTCGTTAAAAAATCCCTTGGAATTTTTATAATGGGTTATATTAGTTAGGTTAGATAACCCCATTAGTAAAGGTTAATTGAAGTTATTATTTATATAGTGTCAGGTTTTTTTTTCATTTCACTGTGTAATAGGACTGTACGCATGTACCAAGAAATGTTCTACTCCATATTTAGACATTGGAGCTTATTATAGCTGTAGTACTGTATATTAATATCTCATAATTAAAGTTATTATTATGATACTGTGAGCATTACTTAGATAGTCAAGGAAAACAGAAGTCCCAATTAACATATATCAGTTCTTACTTACCAAATTATTCTTTCGAGATATAATTATCTGCCGTTTATCTTTCAGTTATTAGTCATGAGTAATTTTTTTCCAGGTATAATAATATTACTTTCATGTGTGATTATTAGCCATCTTGTCCTTTATTTAATTTTATTGATATACTGTTATTATCCCCATTTTGTGAAGTTTTATTTTCATTGTTTTGGAGATATATGTTGTCTTTAGTAGTTGTAATTTACTAAACTTATTTCAAAGTTAAATTTCGATTGCAAAACAACAAGCACTCGAATTGAACATTTTAAGTATTTAATGATATTCTTATTAGCCTTAATTACCAGTCTCATCTTACTGGTATTTCAATTACATTATATTATTCACTTATGATGTACTTTATTATCTCAGTCATATATCTTTTCTGTACATGTAATTTGTAATGAATTTTTTTTTTTATATATATAGAGAGGTAATTATATGTGTATCATCATTCAATTAGTACAGAAATGTACCTCTTAATTTTCCTTCAAGAATATTTTTTTAATCTTACACATACCCTGACTGTCATAATCAGTAAAAATAGACATAAGTATAAATATTTCAGTGAAGAAAGGCAACATAAATTAAATTATTTAAAATCCATCAAATTCAGAATGATTATGTGGGTAATCAGCTGATCTCAAAAGTTTTGCATATTGTTATGAATCATTGAAAGTTTTAACGTTGATTTCATTGTTGTACCTATTCGCCATGTGTCTGCCATAGAAAATGATAATTTTCTTATTCAGTGAATTTGAGGTGTCACATATTTTTGATTGGTAATGTAACAGTTTCTGTTTCAAAGTATGCAGGAAATCACTAAGTGTAGCATTCAGATTCATGCTCTTTCTGGATGACTGCTCAAGCCCAACCATCCGTTCAATCACAGTTAAATGAGTAAATAAAAAGAAGGGCTTTTTTCAAGTTTACATTTGGAGATTGAAAAATAGAATTTAGCCATCGGGTAGCATTCCAATTACTGTATTATATCGTTATTGTTTCTTGATTCTCTCTATTTAAAATAGGATCTGATAATCCTTGACCCACCAGGTTGGCTACATTGTAAGTTATCAATCTTTAATTTGACTTCAGCATCATCTATACAAGTCCTTAACATGTACTTGAACAAAAACACCTAAAAAAAACTCGTATTTTTGGTATTGTTTTACATATATTTGAAAATAGAGATTGATTTTAATAGATCTTCGTGATGGCCAAAGAATTAAATATGTCATTTCATGGCCTGTGCTTGTTATCAGGATTATTTTTTGTCTCTAATATTTAATTAATAAGCGTATCAAATGAAATGGGAGTTTTAATTTGATTCCTTAAGAATTTTGTAAATTTTGTCTCTGGTTTACTGGGACATTCTGTGCAATATTATATTTGTCTCAATACGAGATTTGTCCTGTGTATGAAGCAAGAGCTCCAGTTAATGCTAAGTCAGATAACAATTGGGCTGTGTTGACGGTTATGTTGACACTGTAATGGCATATTTTAAATGCCAGTGCATGCAGCGCTTGTCATTTTGTTAAAATAATATTTATTTTTGTTTCACTCATATTAGCCTTATTTTTACTTATACTGCCTTATGGTAGCACTATTTTTAATTACTTTGCATAAGCTAGTGGAACCATTGGTAAATTTTTTTTATATTTACAACTTCGTCAGAAGACAATAAACCCTTATTAGTGTTTTTGCAAATTTTCTTCACTATTATTATGATATCTAAGCAAAGTGTAATACTTTGGAGTATTAAACAACCAATCAGTTTGATAGTTTCACAATTTGACACATGATGATGGCAGTAGTGTAGCAGTAGAATGCTTGATTCGGAAGGTGACGGAGACACGACGTTTGAGCCCATGCTTGGGTGATAGGAAATGCTTCCACCCTTAATTCCCCACATTCAGTCCGTCTGTGTCCACCACACGATTGGAATTTATAATGACACATGAAAAATCGTAGTGTGGAACAGCGAATGGATATTTTGGGTAGTAAGTTTGATTTCAGTGTTATTACTACTATCAACATAAGCATCGTACTCTATGTGTTTTATGAATGTGATTCAGTGTTCATTTTGTATCATTACAATTTCAGTATCGAAAATAAGCATTTTGATAAGTTTGCCAAGCTTGCCTTTGGCTATGCTAAGTGGTCGCAAAACGTTTTTGGTATCTTACATGGTACGTTGATATACAAGGTGATAAAGGAGTTTCACTTGTCAGGCATAGCCCTGAACTTGAATCATGCAAGGATATTTACAGTATATGCACATAGTTGTCCTCTACTTCTTACCTGGGAAACTGCTGAATTAGAGTTCATATACATGTTCATTTACCTAAAGACATGGAAAAAGGCAAGCAGTATCTTAGCCACTTCAGGATTCTTGGTGAAAGGTGTGCCATGAAGTTGGACCACTTCTAAATTGATTACAGTATAGTATTTCAGAATTTAATTTGTGTTACTTCCACTGATTCTTTACCAAGAACATGGTAAATATTCTTATAGGTCGCATATTGCAGATCACCAAGAGTTTGACAGAAGATTTTGAAATACCTTGCAAAATCGTTCCATAAAGCAAAAGTGCTGTATGCAAATTTGCACATATTAAACAATGCTCATGAGACACTGAGCTGAACAGGAGCACTGAATATATTCCTTCTTGCTCACAATACTTCAAGGTGAAGCGCCACAAAGCTGTATCCCTGTACATGAGTCGCCATAACTTATGGTTGTAATCTTGGACAAACATAGTAATGCAACTTATTATGTATTTATGTATGCTGGACCGTAAGCACAGTACCTATAATGTATTTATGTATGTTGGACAGTAAGCGCAGTAAAAAAACTTGGTATAATGTACTGTATATACACATACGTGCTCTATGGTTTTATTGAATAAAGAGTTAAATTGTAGGGGTAATGTCTGTATACTGTATCAGCAAACTATGCTATGATGTTGGCCAAAGCAGCTTCAAGCTCGGACCCTCTATAGAGATATTTCAACATTCAGTGATTCACTTTGCCTAGCTAAGATACACTCTTCAGAATTTATTCACTGTTCATTTTCTTCTTAATAAAGAACTGAAAAAGATGATAAATTTATTTATTTTAATTGAATTTTAGGTACACTTTTCTCAACTAATGCAACCATACACTCCATGAATCTGGTGATTGAAGATGCCACATATCCACAGTCTCAGGGATAGCCGCGTTCGTACTCCTGCATAAGGTTTTCTATTACATGTTGATCATATAGTAATTGCGTGCATGTTCTTTCTTACCACAAGTTGTATGCTAGTTTCCATCCATTGTCAAGTGCTGGAAGTTACTGTAGTAAATCAGGCACCAAGGGAAACATGGAGCTTAGAGAACATTTAATTAATGTTCCAGATATAGGCCTAATGTTAGAAGAACTGAGTGGAAAGGCAAAAAAGAAAAGCACCATTTTTAATTATGACTAGTACTGTAGTTTATGCTGTATGGTCAGAAATTTGTACCCTTCTTGGAACACATTACTTTGGAGCACCATTATCAATATCTTAGGCTTCCATTTTCACATAAGGGATACTTTTTGCCATGCATGAAGGGCCTGGCTGAGGCTCTTCTTGGGAAGTGGTTGATTTTTTAAGATGCCAAAGGTGCATTACTAAATTTGTTGTATTTATTCATCATAAATTTCTGTAGCAATTGCAGCATGAATTTTCAATCATATATTGTAAGACATACCTGCACTCATAAGGATATTGCTCATATCTGCTAACAGTCTCTCCCACTGTAAGTTTTGCACGGCTTCTTCTACAAATTCCTTTTCTCTTGCGTTTTCCTTTGCCATGTGCATCTTCTTATAATGGGATAGGATGGGGAGGGGGAAATTATTGCCATGTGCTCCTGTTCATTATAGCAACTCCTCATGTGTTAGTTAATCGGAACTACTTCTAAAGCATTATCAGTGTCTTCATTAGTCAACTTTAGATTAAGGATGTTGCCAACTTAACAGCAGCTTTGTTGGTGTTAGCAACCCCATATATTTTGCAAGTCTTCAGCATGTGAATACCCTTCTTTTAGATACCATTCATGCATTGTTTGGTGACATCATTCCAAGCCCAAGGAAGATCTTGATGCATTGGTAAATATTGTAGCCTTTCTGGATTTTGCATCATTGTTCTGTCAGTACCTTCCTCTTTTGCAGTAATTTCCTAAGCAAAGGTCCGTCTTGCATAATATTCTTAAATCTGCAAAAACTTGTCTATTGGATTGATTAGAGCAATTGTGTTTGGGGGATACCACTTAAATATTGAGATATCCAGGAGATTATCTAGAATTGGCCACTTCTTGAAGCAAACTTACGTCTTAAGTAATACTTTTACATTTTACAGGCACATTAGCTGTTAAAGATATATTGAAAGTATTGCTGGGTCATCTACAAGTTATTGCCCCCATACAGTAGACTCAGTGTATGCTTAACTTTTTCGAAAACCCTTGGGTTGCTACTGTGCCAAAATTATAGTAGGTTTCAGCTTGTACCTTTCAATATTGACTTAGCAACATTAATCTTTAAAGCCTGACATTGTCTTTCCCTCATAAACGAAGGTTCTATTTGGATCATTCTCAAAATTCAGAGGTTTCATCCATATTATTCTTTTGCAGCAGATATCCACTTGCCACAATGACTTTTGCCAGTATTTCTGCAAGTTCTTCCTTAGCCCTTACACAGCACTTGCAGACTTTACCCTCACAACACATGCAGATTTTTCCCTCACTTTCACATTGTATAAAAAAAATATCTGAAGTACTTCTACCAGCCAGAGCTAGCACCAAATTCCGAAATGTTATAAGTTTCTGCATTTTCTTTGACCATAGTAAATATTCTCTTTACCTTGGCTTAGATTATCATGGTGATTGGGGGATGTCACCTCTTGGTATAATTTTCAATCGAAATCATTAACAGTTATTCCTCAAATTTATATCAAAGTAGCTTTTTATGGAAGCGCTTATTGATATTTAATGGCGATATAAATTTTTTGTGTTTGCCACTGACAATTGAATATTCTGACTTTTGCCTCAACTTTTCTTAGCAGAGTTAGCTAAATTAATGTGCTTCGAAACTTTTTCATGTTTTGTGTAAGTGGTTAGAATGTATTGTAGGTAAGTATTTACACTCATCTATTTCTGGTACGTGGCCTGTATAGTGATTTATATTTTGTTGGGACTTGATATTAACATTCTTTATATGCTTATGCGTTTGTATACATAAATTCATTTTTTTTTCCTTATATGATCTGGCACAGGTTCAATGGTTAATCTTCTTCACTTCCCAAGTAATTCATCCATTGACCCTCGATGCTTTAGGTCCACAAGTCGTGCTGTGGGTTAGAAAATAATAGGCAGTGAAAGTGGAAAAACCACATCAGTCTTCTCATGAGGCCGTGTCCAGTCAGACTTGATTTTAGATTAGTTGTATCTCTTATTGAACTCGACAGGCGTTTTGGATACCTAGTGCTTTCTTAGAATTTATTAATGTAGTAAAATATAGAATTTATTACTGTAGTAAGAATTTGTTTGGACTTTTGTTTTTAATATGTTTGTAATGACAACTTACAAGCAACATGCAAGTAGTGTTTAGAATTATTATTCATGTGTTATAGCATGAACATCATGTTGAAGAATTGAGGTCTTTCTCGATCCAGTTCTGAGTGTATTATCACAGGAATCTGCTGTTTTAATATAGCTGAACTTTCTCTTTCAGATTATCAGATCTCATTAACATTCCAAATATGACACTGCGGTACCACGTTGATTGTTTATATATATATATATATATATATATATATATATATATATATATATATATATATATATATATATATATATATATATATATATATATATATAAACCCGTGAAGTAATTAGTTCATCATTTGGGAAAAATAATAATAAAAGAGGATGAGACTGTTATGTACCTAAAGTTTGCTTCTAGTCCTTTTGTATGTTATACTTCCCGGTAGATCTCATAATATATAAATCTTTTACATTGTTTTGTGCCCTGATAGACGGTGTTTCTTTCTTATTTCAGAATTTCTTCCGCTTGCATAAACTTCGGCGGCTTGGCCTCAGTGACAATGAAATCTCAAGGCTTCCTCCCGATATCCAGAACTTCGAAAATCTCGTGGAACTGGACGTATCTAGAAATGGTGAGTGCCACGGAGTAACTTTCTGTGTGTGCGTGTAATGATAGCCTTTTATTGTGTTTTAAGTTATTCTACGGCCTGTATGAAATTCAAGTACCGACCTGATTTTAGGTGATTGGATAAGTGTAATTTCATTGAAAGGTGATTGGTTTGGTATTTCAGAAACTGGCAGTGAAAATATTGTTTCTTTGCATAGTATTATTGTTAGATTTATATATTTATTTATTTAATTTTTTGGAATTTCGCAAGGAAAGCAATGTTTTTTATCTTCAAGATTTTGTACTTTCTCTATTAGTGACTACCAAGTAAATATTGTCGGGGTAATCTTGCCATATTTCCAGGTCCTCATTTCGTTAACTATTCTTTCAACCTGTCCTTTTCATACATATTGTTTATCATTCTCTTATTTCTACCTTGTCGTTAAGCTACTACTTTTTCTCATTCTCAATGTTGTCTTGGTACCCTGGCTTGATGAGGGCAGTTTTCTTTTCCCGTTCCGGTATCACACTCATAAAAAAGTTTCGCTATAGAAATGTTTATATTATTAATGCTAGTACTATAACGTTGCACTACTTTAGAACTGAATTAAGATGAAAGCTTGTAAATGTGAAATCTGGGAATATATTTCTCTCGTCTTATAGTGGTTTTTAACTCCTAATTTGAAGAATATCACTCACGCGGAACCGCTCTTTATTTAGTAATCTATCGAGATGTGATCTAGAGAAGTTCTAGAGTAGCTTAACGATATTACATAATTCAATTTACCTTCTTTTTTTATGATAGTACAGGAATATTTATGAAATTCTAATGTCATGTAGAGACTGTTGCTAATGAAAGAACAGTCTGTTCATTAATATATATATATATATATATATATATATATATATATATATATATATATATATATATATATATATATATATATATATATATATATATATATATATATATATATATATCGTTCTGCCACGGGTTGTCTGACCTTTTGATATACAGTATTATCATCCTCAATAAGCTACGTTTATATATATATATATATATATATATATATATATATATATATATATATATATATATATATATATATATATATATATATATATATATATATATATATATATATATATATATATATATATATATATATATATTATTTTTTAATTTTTTTATATATAAGTGGCACTGGCATGGACAAACAATATTGGCCTTATCGGGGCTGGGCACTTTTTATGCATGTAGTACTTATGTATTTTTTGAGTGACACCCGGGCGAGCAAATTACCCTCATTAGGCCGGGCACCTTAAATCTGCTTACATTGCTACAACTACCATTGTCCTTAACGTATGTTATGTTGTTTGTTTGACTTTTATTATACAGTACAATGAATATGCTTTGTGGCGTAGCTGAGAATGCAGTTTAATTTATATCTGTATGCTAAATATTCAGGAAAATTTTCTGCGTTTTAGGCTTTCAGACTGTGTGCAGAAGTAGTAGGCTATATAAATATATATATCTTTCTTTTACACATGGATTGTGTACTTCGGGTCATTTTGACTTTTTAGACTCGTCTGATCTACCTCAATTTAATCCTCATATAACCTGATGGGTTAGTCGACAAAAGTCTTCGTGTCCTAATATAAATAATCCTTTAGAGGTCGGGAAGACACCCTTTAATTCAGTTTGATAAAAAGGTAGAGGTTCTTCTGTTTAGCTCTTGACTCTGTATAAAGGGAAAGTTTCACGGAGTAGGTTATTCCGATCATTTCCGTTGTGCACTGACACGATGGGTGGTGTATATCAATTGGTGTGGTTGGTATGCGCTGATGATGATGAGTCCAGAGGGAAGAGCAATCATTTCCGGTGGGATGACAGTCGTATTCGCTTCCGGTATTTGCTCTCGCTCTCTCTCTTACACGCACTCTGTTCATAGGTAGAGAACATAACGCAAGTCACAGGTAACGAGAGACAATGGGAAATAGAGAGTAAGGAAAAATTGCGACGCTTTCCATAGCTTTAACTTCTCCAGGTTTGTGGTTATAATGAAATAAGATATGATGAATGAATGGGCTTTCAGGTGGGTCTGTTTGCTTTGACTCGGTCATTCCCATAGAAGGGGTGGAATTATAGATGGTATTGATTTTACGGAAGTATTGTATATGTAATTTTTGTATGGATTGGGGATTCTGAATACGCCTCCTCTTCCATCCATCCATCGAGCCCGCCCGCCTTTTATCCATCTATCCATCATTCCATCGATTCTTTCCCTCTTACTTCCTTCCCCCCATTCTTCCGTCCGTCCATCCAGCCAGCCATCCCTCTTTCCTTCCTTCCATCCATTTCTCCTTCCTTGTTTAAGGTAACCAGGGTAAGAAGGACTGGTACTTGAAATGACTATAAATAAAGTTGACCTATCATAGGTTTCCATCTGCAAAGTCGTTTCCTCGATAGAGTGAGTACTCTGCGCGCTTTAGTAAATCAATAACGAAAATAATTAGTCCTCATTATTATTATTATTATTATTATTATTATTGTTATTATTATTATTATTATTGTTGTTGTTGTTTTGTTCATTTTATTATAATTACAAAGTTCTAAAGAAGAGAAAATATCTTCAGGCATTTATGCTGTACGATGAGTGTATTTTATTTTCTTTAAAATAAATATTTGAGGTTCTGGAAAGGAAGTTCTTGGAAGTGAGAACCACGCTATTTGTGCCTTGTGATGTGGATGTAAGGATTCGGTTGGCATGGTTAGTCACACTTTGTGATAAGATACCAATATCAGCCTTTCTTATCATGACACCTTATGCTGGCCGTGGCTTTTTATGGCATGTCCCCTTTACGAACGCTCGGATGCAGAACCTTAGAGAGAAATGAGTTTGGCTGTGTTCGGGTTAAAAGCGAGGTCTATTGCTTGCCTCTCTCTCGCTTACCCCGTTCACTGACCCAGATCGCAGTGAGACAATCTCCATGTTTCTCACTTTCATGGTCCTAGGTATGTGCACTTAAGGACTATTATTGGAGGTTTAACGAAACTGGGCTCTTTCTCATACAAGCGATTATAGTCTATCTCCTATATGTAGTGGCGTTGAGGGGTATGAATGGGTAAATTTATCTGAGGCTCTGGTTGAAAGGTACCCTAGGAGTGGTGTCACACTCCGTAGTCCCAATGCTGAATTAGAATGAATAATGTTAATTATGATAAGATTACTTTTAATGTTACTATCTTGAAGCTTGTCATAGAGTTTCATTTACTACAGCAGCTTCTGTTCTATTATTTCTATTAGTTACTTTTATTAACTATAGATTGCTTTTATTATTATTTTCGTTGTCACATTTTCTCAAAAGGGCAAATTTGTATTTTCGCCAATTTTCTCTTGCTTTGCTTCATTATTGATATTTAGATCATGCATTGTTGTAAGACAACTTTTAAACTTAAATACTTATATGAAATGTTTAAGGAAGTGTCTTAACATAAGATCTTTTGTCTATGTCATTTTTGTTGTACTAGAAGTACGACACTATTTCCGTATAGGTCTATGCTATAATCTTATGATTAAGCTGATGACATGAGATAGTCTCTCTCTCTCTCTCTCTCTCTCTCTCTCTCTCTCTCTCTCTCTCTCTCTCTCTCTCACAGAATGCTAATGGTTCCTTGCACTTCAGGATTTAGACTGCGAGATATATATGTGACTGACACGATCTCACCTGTGGACCCACCAAGGCCCGGCCACCCTCAGGGGTGGATATCGATAACGATGTGACAAGAGAGAGAGAGAGAGAGAGAGAGAGAGAGAGAGAGAGAGAGAGAGAGAGAGAGAGAGAGACTATTCTCTTCTCGTTTGTAGTTATGCTTTTTCCGGTTTTGTTTGGTTATGGATATGCATTTTTTTTTATAAGTGAATGCGTTGTAAAAAAAAAAGTAGTGACAGCGGATGTTGACTTCCCGTATGACAGATTATATTATCACTATTCATTCATTATCATTGAGTGTTTAGCTCTTGGCTTTGGGGATCATGGTTCTCCAAAGCTATACCGGTCCCAAGCGAAACTCATCCTTTCCCTGGGTGGATTTCTTTATAGGTAGATGGCAAGGTTATCCAGTGTCTTGTCCCTCTGTTCTACTTTTGCTTCATTACAAGTGCAAGGGGGAAACAGCCAAGGTAAATGTATGTATGTATGTACAAGTGCCATTTTTTCCCACTGATAATCTGTGAAATGAAAGACATGGAAAGGTGTCATAGAAGAGTGTGGGATTTGGGAGATTCTGATGAAATGGCTTGGCTATCTAAATAGGCATTTGCAATAAGAAAATGATAAGTATTTTACACACACACACACACACACATTACTTCAGAATAAGAAGGTTGTTGTATTCTACCAGCTATTTTTCACTGAGCGTCTTTTTTTTTTCCCCTCTCATTTCTCATTTCTCTCAGGAGTGATTTTCAAGTATCATGACAAAGTAAAGGAAAATTGTCATCCTAGATATATTTCCTTTAGGCTGTTGAAAGAAGAATTGCGTTGTTGTTATGGTACACTTATGTCTTATCATTGATTAGCTCTTTTTTTCTTATTAACTCGTTCCTCACAGGAGTGATATTGAAGAATTGTGGTAATTGGAATTTGTTTACACTCGCACGCACACAAACGCACACACACATATTCAAATAAGCACATTACCATATGTGAAAACATGAATAATTTTTACCCCGACCGGAACTTGAACATGGAACATATAGGCTAAATACTATGCCAAGGCGCTACCAACTACACCACATAAGGTCTAATTGGGAAACACACCTTACAGCTTTTATCTGCTCTACTAGGAATGAACGCATTCTATCTGAATGCCACTTTGAACTTTATTACAGTTTCCCCCAACCTCACTCGTGGCTTCGTTTTCGCATTTAATTTAACTCCTAGTCTCATTCGGGACCAACAATAATCAAATATTCACATTACCATATGTTGAATTAAATGCGAAAACGAAGCCACTTTGGTGTGAAAGCGTCCTAAGGCTCATGCACTTTGTGTAACTTACACTGTATGTTCTGCTTCAACACTGTAAGTCTGAAATTTCACATAAGTAGCTTACTCGTATTATGCACCGTTTATTCTTGTATTCGTGAATTTATATCGTATCGTGTCTCTGTAATTAAAGTTATGATATTACATACACAAAATTACAGTAGCTTCGATCACATAATACTTGTATTTTGAGGAATTATATCTAATAACTAATCTCACGTGTATCCTCAAATTAGCGTTTCTGTCTATCTTTCTCATATTTGTACGTGACATATTCCACGCACATACACATTTTTCTCCAAGTATGTGTGATGATGAAAGTTGTAAGAATCAACCTCAAGTTAGCCTTGCTGGGAGCCTTGCATGTAGGCTATTTACGTTCGCTTTCTTAAAACACGAGAAATTTCTCATTGAACCACTCTTCCCCACAACAAAGAAGCCGACTTTGTAATAATGGGATGCCTCTGTTTAGCCTAGTGCTTTAATGGAGATCTTGACACCCTGTATGCATATATATGTTTGTGCGTGTGTGTCTGTGTATTTTATTATTATTAAGCCCAATGTCATGTAGTCATGTATTCGTCTAAATATTTCCAGAAACGAGAATTTAGTGCCGGTTGCATGTTTGTGGTGTGCATACGTTGAAGGCAAAGGTCATAGGTCTTATATTTTCTCCTTTTTTTATGTTCGAAATCCAGAATTTTCCTAGAATTGTTTGTTGTACGTTTCGCTGTACACATAACTGTCTGAAGCATTTTCGGAGTCTAGACGATGTATAGTTTTCAGCTTTGGTTAGTACATTTCCTTGTAAGAAACTTTTTGTATTGGATGAGATATTTCCTGTGGAAAACAACATTTCCCTTAAGGCTCTAAAATGAAGGGAATTAGAGCTTTCTTTCGTCAGCATTATATTATTTTTGGAATTATCAGTAAAGGTATTGGGCTTATTACTAGACAGTGAATCGTTTTCAGCATCACCTACTATTTTCGTTGTGGAATATATATTTTTCCTTTTTTTATATACAAAAAGCTTCATATAAGCATCTATTCCTCAGTGATCCCAAATAAAGGGATATGTGCTCGGTCTCAAAGGATAATAATGGTACATGATTGTAGCCATTACAGTATTATTCGAGTTCTTACATCTCGCTTGTTTCTGTACGCTTGGGTTTCTCGTAGAATGAATGAATATATTTTTTAGTGAATAAGTGAAGGATGTCCTTAGGAAATCAAGGACATAATTGTTCTTTTTTTCCCACTTCAGAAGAGACTTGACGTGGCTATTATTTCCTACTTCGTAATCATATTTGATCCATTCATTTGCGGGATGCTTAGTTTTAGAGTTATTAATGATTTAGGGCCTTAAACGAGATGTTTCATATACAGTATTGATTCGCATGTTGTATTGCCGAGCCCCCCCCCCCTATCCTTTTCATAATTTCTTCTTCTTCTTCTTCTTCTTCTTCTTTTCTTCTTCTTCTTCTTCTTCCTTTCTTCTTCTTCTTCTTATACTACTACGTGGACTGTGTAGACTTTGCAGTTGTAGAGCAAATTACTACTTCTATATAAGTAACTTCTCATAATTATATTGGTTCTCTGTATCACACTAGCCTCTTGGATCAGTGTGTATTTGTGTAATATATATATATATATATATATATATATATATATATATATATATATATATATATATATATATATATATATATTAATAGATAAATTTGATAAATATATGTCTTAATGAAAAAATATTCAGCCAGTTATAATTGCTGAATTTCGATTTTTGCGTTTCTTAATGAGAGAGAGAGAGAGAGAGAGAGAGCGTAGGTTGCTTCTTGTATGGTTGTTAATGCCTTCTGAATAGAGAGGAAATGAGGATAGCGATGAAGGATACTTTACGGATGAGTGGATGGAGACCGGGAGAGGGACTCACATTTTTCATTCGACGATACCAGGATTATTATTATTATTATTATTATTATCATCAAAAGTTCTTCGTTAGAAGGCAACCGTTCTAGCCCTTAGTAGAAAAGGGAGTTCGTGACGTAAAATCAAATTCATCCATTATTATTATTATTAGTAGTAGTAGTAGTAATAAAAACTATAGCACTTATATATATATATATATATATATATATATATATATATATATATATATATATATATATATATATATATATATATATATATATATATATATATATATATATATATATATATATATATATATATGTTTTACCTCCTGCTGCCGGGATTCGAGTATGAGACCTTTAGATCAGGAATTAACAGATTAGTACGTTAAGCCACAGAAGTCTAAAACGAAAGATCACTGGAAGCTCAAATGAAGTTTGTAGATGTCCTGCACCTTTGTACTCAGAAACTTTACCCTTCTTCCGACTCGCTTGTGAGCAGCATACATGTAATTCTCCTCCTCGGAATGTGCAGAAATTAACTGATATAGAATTACAATTCAGTTACGCATTTAGGCCTAAGTATTTCAAAATATTGAACCTTTTGGTAAATTTCTTGATTTTTCTTGATTCATTTTGGTTATAATTGAGAGATTTTGCTTCGTTTTCAATACATATATTTTTGGTGTGACTTGAAAATGTTTTCCTTTTGGCAGTTAAAGCTACTGCCACATGATGAATTTTCAGTTCAAGAGTGTGTGTGTGTGTGCGTGTGTGTGTATGTGGGCAGAATATACAGTGTTGGATTACACAAAGGGCGCACCCCTTAGTAACATGCATCAGGCGATTGCATTGACTTAGTTACATAAATTTATCCAAAACTTAGGGCATTAATCAGATAATTATTTCATTATTATTCTTAATCATCTCAGCTTGGCAAACTTAAGAGGTTTTTGCTGAGCACACTTTGTTTTATGTCTAGTGGATTATTATTTTTTTTTTTCATTTCCAGCTCTCTTACTGCTGGTATGTTCTTAATCGTTTGTCGTTGCCTTTTTTCCTTTAGTCTTTACCTTAATTACCGTCCATTCCGACTCACCCTTCCATATCACTATTTCCAATGAAGCTACGAAGCTTTTTCGTGATCTTGTGAATTTTTTCCCCTTATGCGCATGCTCTATTGTATCATTTCTATAGCGCGTAATATTTCCCTTATTTCTTTGGTTGATGTCTGAAAATTGGACATCGACTTGAGCTT
>JAXCGZ010006222.1:0-12500 GCA_037179515.1 Halocaridina rubra | reverse complement strand
GCGATGAAGCACGAAGGAAGTCATATATCTCTGTTAATTAGAACGAGTAAAGGAAGTTACTAATTGCAGTCAAGAATTATTATTTTAACATCTTTATTTCCATATGAAGAGAGCATTTGAGTTATTTTTTTTCCTTTACGGACGGAAGCATTATTTTTCTGAAGGGGGTTATGCTGTTCTTCCCTCTTGCTGTCAACATAAAAACTGAACACTTTGGCCCGATTTCTTAAACAGTGTAAACCTAGGATACCATATTGTCAGTTAGCTAGACACACACAAGTGGATTTCATAAACGCATCTGACGCGGTTCTGTATATGGTGTACACACTTACAAATTGTAAATAATATTTTTTTTTATCAAAATATGTAAATATTGTAAATAGGTAATCATTTAGTAATTATAAAGTTATATTTAATGGGTCAATAATTACTCTTGGGTTGTTTGTAACTCCTCCCACTTGTATTGGTGAACATCCTCTTTTATATATTAAGTAAAATAACTCTTGCTCTCCGTTTGAAGTAGTGAAGTAACTACAGTCGTTACAATGGCTAGGATCCCCCCATAGGGGGATCCTAGCCATATACACAAGCGCGTCAGATGCGTTTATGAAATCCATTTGTGTGTCTAGCTAACTAACAATATGGTATCCTAGATTTACACTGTTTAAGAAATCGGGCATTTAACAGCACGGACAGTACCTTATGTATTAGAGCGAAATTTCAGAATAACAACACGGTTTTCAAAACTTCCCCACGGGGAATTTATTTTTACTGATTTTGAATTTGATATTTTCTATATATGTTTAATTCATTTTATTCATTGATTTATCTATATATAAGACATTCGGGGAATACGTTTGTGTGTAGTTTCTTCTCGCCAATCGCCAGGTGTGCGCTTGTGTGTTTATAAGAACATAAGAACATAAGAATAGAGGACACTGCAACATGCCTACTGGCACACACGAGGCAGCTCCATTTTTGAATGATATTTTCAGCATGTCTAACCTATTCTATTCTACTCTACTTATTTATTCTATTTTTCTTTTTGTGATTTTTCTAATAAGCACTAACCTATTTATACCCACCTTACCTCTGTCATATGTCTATCTAATCTACATTTGAAGGTGTCTAAGGTATTGGCATTTACTATCCTACAAGGAAGCCTGTTCCATGCATCAGCTACTCTATTACCAAACCAATTTTTACCAATTTCCCTTCTGAACCTATATTTATCAAGCTTAAATCCATTATTACGAGTTCTGGTTTGATCATAAATTTTTAAAATTTTATTAATATCTCTCTTGTTAATCCCTTTAAACCATTTATATACTTCAATCATATCCCCCCTAACTCTTCGCCTCTCTAGAGAATGTAGATTAAGTTTTTTTAATCTGTCCTCATATGGTAGATTTCTGATATTGTGTATCATCTTGGTCGTTCTTCGCTGCACTCTCTCCAAGGATTCAATTTCCATCCTATAATAGGGTGACCAGAATTGCACAGCATAATCTAATTGAGGCCTAACTAATGCAAGATAGAGCTGCAAAATAACTTTTTCAGTCCTATTGCTAACACTTCTTGAGATAAATCCTAAAATTCTTGTTTGCTTTATATCTGACTGCTGTGCATTGCTCTCTTGGCTTAAGATTACTACTCACAAGAACTCCCAAATCCCTTTCACACTGAGAACTCATGATTTCATGGTTATTTAGCTTATAACTCGTATAGTCTTTTATAGTACCCATTTTAACTACTTTACATTTTTCAACATTAAATCCATTTGCCATTTGTGTACAATATGTAAGTATATTTGTAAGTGCAGACAGCATTTATATATATATATATATATATATATATATATATATATATATATATATATATAATATATATATATATATAGATATATATAATATTTTATGTAGTTATGTATTTGTATATGTACTTACGAATATGTAGGTACAGTATGCATAATGTGTATGCTCAAATGTCTGCATATGTGTACTACGTAGCACTCAAATGTACATATTCAAGTATATATATATATATATATATATATATATATATATATATATATATATACGTATATATATATTTGGATGTATGTAGTATACGCACGCGTGTGTGCAGAAGAGCGTTTTAAAATCGTTGGTTTATCTTTAGATATGTTTAGGAGAATTTGTCTTTTTTTTTTAAACTTAGAGAGAGAGAGAGAGAGAGAGAGAGAGAGAGAGAGAGAGAGAGCTTATATCATATCAGTCACATTACTTAAAAGTAGTTGAAATTCATATATATATATATATATATATATATATATATAATATATATATATATATATATATATAATATATATAGTATATGTTTTGTATTGTGTCTGTGTGGTTATATTTCATAATGTACTTACGAATCTGTTTAGACAGACGTGTAATTTTACAATGATCACCTAGCATGACTCTTCTGAAGAAAAGTTTTTGTACCATTTAAAAAGAAAAAGACGCTGGGATCACTCAGAGTGATCGCAGTCGCGTTGCAGTCAAGATGCCATTTGCCCTCACATCCGAGGGGGAAATGTCCTTTTGCCGTGTGTCAAGCAGTGAGCTTTTAATAGACTTTCTGTAGATGCAGTGTTTATTTTTATCACCAATATCATTATAATTAAAGTACGGTTCCGTCCTTGATGCGGGCAGGACAGTGTGTGTATGTGTGGTAAATATGTAAAGGAATCTCTCGCTTTGTATATATCATTCATTACTTTTAACTGATTATCTTTCCATCAATCTTCAGAGTTATCTATCTAGATATCAGGTTTGTTTATATATATATATATATATATATATATATATAGTATATATATATATATATATATATATATATATATATATATATATATATATATATATATATATATATCATTTTTTTCTCAGATATCTCTCTCTCTCTCCTCTCTCTCTCTCTCTCTCTCTCTCTCTCTCTCCTCTCTCTCTCTCTCTCTCTCTCTCTCTCTCTCTCTCTCTCTCTCTCTCTCTCTCTCTCTCTCTCTCTCTCTCTCTCTCTCTCTCTCTCTCTCTCTCTCTCTCTCTCTCTCCATGCATATATATGTGTGTACAAACGCGCACACATGTTTATGTTTGTGCAGGTATATATATTTAATAGCCATATTCTTCTAATAAGGGGGTGATTTAATCTAGGCAAAATATGTTTTTTAGAGATAGATAATAAATATGAATTGATAGATGAAAAAGCGGTATGCACAACATACATTGGAAAAACATAAACAATTTACGCAACATAAATGAGTGAAATTAGTAAGTGAAATAAAGAATTAAATGGAATAAAAGTATAAATCATAAAGAATCTGCATATTTAATCCTAAATATTATGCATTTGTTTTGGCACGTTATGGAGTCCATTATCTGTTGATGTATAAATATTATGGACATATATTGAACACATAAACTTCCGTTTCACTACAGTTTAGCCTCACATCCATTGTGGTTTTTTGAGGAAATAAAAAGAGATTTTTGTCATTAAAAGAACCGAGAGTGAGAAAAAGATATCTTCATGGTGAAAAGAACCTGGTTAGTGAGAAAACGAGAGGTTTTGGTAGTAATATGGGATAGTGAGAGAACGAGAGGTTTTGGTAGTAATAAAATGGGATAGTGAGAGAACGAGAGGTTTTGGTAGTAAAAAAAATGGGAGTGTGAGAGAACGATAGGTTTTGGTAGTAATAAAATGGGATAGTGAGAGAACGAGAGGCTTTGGTTGTAATAAAATGGGATAGTGAGAGAACTAGAGGTTTTGGTAGTAATAAAAATGGGATAGTGAAAGAACGAGAGGTTTTGGTGGTAAAAACTGGATTGTGAGAAAACGAGAGATTTATATGGTAAATGGATGTCCTATGCATATCATGCGGGCGTATGATGTCTATGTCTGTCATTCATATTTCTAAAGAGAAGGATTTGAAGGGGGAAAATCTATGACGAGTTAGATCTCATGTGGAGGTCTAAATTCTCAACTCTACTATTAAGAGATTCTTGTATTGTGTCTGTGATTTCTCTCGTCCTACCACGTCGTGTTGATTTAGTGCTCTTTGTTGATTAATTATTTATTATTATTAATAATTTTGATATTTATTTTAATTATATACCCAATATAAATATAGCAATTATTATCGTCGCCATTATTACTGCTGCTATGACTTTTTCATTAATATTAGTATTTGTTTATTTTTTTTTATTTAATTTTTTTAAGCTGCCTCTTCCGAGCGTGAATAATTGCAGTGAATAGATTAATTGGGTCGCCTTCCTCTCTCTCCCCTTGTATATGATGTAACTCATTATTATTTTACTCCTGTTGGGGATCAATTAGGGATGAGAGAGAGAGAGAGAGAGAGAGAGAGAGAGAGAGAGAGAGAGAGAGAGAGAGAGAGGAGAGAGAGAGAGAGAGAGACTGGGGGACAAGGAGTCGATAAAACTTGTTGCATTCCATGTTTCGTATTTGGATTTCCCTCCAAATGATCATTATTAATATTATTTGGAATTTACTGGTATGTACGTAAGGATTCTTCTTCTTTCCTTTTTAAACCTCTTGTATTAGCTCTTTGAGAGCTAACATATATATACTCGTATGTGTGTATATATATATATATATATATATATATATATATATATATATATATATATATATATATATATATTTATATCTGTGTGTGTGTGTCAGTGGTTTTCTGTATGAACTAATATTTGTTTCCAAGTTTATGAAGTCAAATTTTATATTTGCACCTTGTATCTGTAGGTCACTATTATTGTTATATAATACTATTATTGTTGTTGTTATTATTATTATTATTATTATTATTATTATTATTATTATTCATTAATATAAATTGATTTTGCTTAATCACTTATTTATAATTTTGTTTAATTTTCTCTGAGAGCAGTAAGGTAAGCTGTGGTGGGGTGGGGTTGGAGCACCCTACATAAGAAAGACCGAGTTCTACGAAGGTGTGGCTCTCTAAACAATCGGGTATTGTTTTCTTCTCGTTCTTGAAGGTGTCTCGGTATGTCTCGCCTCTAGTACTCCTTTATGAGATATGAGTCATTCTCTCTCTCTCTCTCTCTCTCTCTCTCTCTCTCTCTCTCTCTCTCTCTCTCTCTCTCTCTCTCTCTCTCTCTCTCCTCTCTCTCTCTCTCTCTCTCTCTCTCACACAAGCTTTTGTATTTTTGTATGAAGGCCATTAAACCACGCTTTTGTTTATTGTGATTTAAAAACAAAGGAGATCTTTCGAACCTTATCACAAGTGCGCATCTTCAGTTATAGGTAAAATCTTCCAGTTTTTAACTAGGTCTGAAAGTGCTTTTGATAAGGCTCGAAAGCTCTCCCTTTGTTTTTACTTGATATAAATATTAGTGTGGCTCATTTGTTTTTATTATTATTATTATTATTATTATTATAAGTTAGGTAAAGCGCTTATTTATAGTATTAAATAACATGTAATATAAACGAGCTTGATTTATATATATATATATATTTATATATATATATATATATATATATATATATATATATATATATATATATATATATATAATTTACTGCTTGTAATGGTTTCTAATCTTGCCTAATGCCATTCAGGGCAATTTATTTAAAAATAGACCTAACTGCTTAGCCAGATACTTTTTCATCTCCTGCCACGTAGCTTAGTAAGTGATATTTATAATATAAATAAGACTAATTTTACTTATATAAGTTATTTATTCATTCGTATAATGGCATGTACTCTTGCCCAATGCATTGCACGGCTCGGTGTATTAAGCCTAATGGTTACGCAAACGTCTTCATTAACTGTCACGTAACTTTGCTTATGTATAAACACTAATATTCTCTTATATTTGATGTACTCATTTTATTGGTTTCTAACCATTCCAAATGACATACGCGCCACATTATTAAACATAAGCCTAATTATTTTCCTAAATTACATTTTAATCTGTTGTTACGTAGCCTAATAATTTACCTTTTAATATAAATGAACTCGTCATATTTTATTTAGTCTATTCTGTGATGGTTTCTAACCTTGCTTAATGTTATAATTAGCTCGTTATATAAACATAAGACTAATGGGTTCGCTAAAATTACTTTTCATCTGCTGTCATCATAATCTAAACAGCTTAAAAATAACCAGGACCATTGCATTTGGTTGGTACTGGCTTTGGTATTGAGAATAATGGACTTTTCTGCAACCAAGTCAAGGAATTGGTGGCATCAATAATGATAATTATGTAGAGCATCATCAAACGTGACTTGAATTGGTTTCTGAGGTAAAAAAACAAAAGTGAAAAAAGGATGAACGCGCTCTAGAGCTCTCGAAGTTTCAAATTTTTATTTATATACTTCGCTGTTATATATCATTGTCTTCACAATTATAACGACGTATTGACCTTGCAGAATGATTAGTGATAAAATCTGAAAGAAAACCCCACTGCTCTTTTTTAAACGCAAGAGATTCTGGAAGGAGAAATTCTGTACAAACGTTAGAAAATCAAACTGGAGATCTATTCAAAAAAGATTTTAAGATGTCCATTTTGGTAGGGGAAGTGGAGGACTCTCTCTCTCTCTCTCTCTCTCTCTCTCTCTCTCTCTCTCATATTATGAGAGCTGATGCCAAGACATTGCAAATGGGAGATTATCGATTGGGGTAGTGTCTGGAGGCGCGCAGACGTGCCCCACAAACAATTACCTACTCGTGTGGAGGGGGTGGTCGTTAGGTCTTATGTATTTTCAGAAACTTAATATATACCAATCATGATGATGAATTAGCTATATCGTAAGAGGACAAGAAAGAATAACAGGTTTCTGTAACAGTATTGATATGATATAGGCTATAGAATATTTTTTTTTGTGGTTTGTATAGTCCCTTGGCAGGGAACTACTCAATTTTATATAGAAACAATTAGGCTATGTGTGATGCGAGCTAAGAGTGATGATTTAGCTGTATCGTAATCGGACAAGGTGGGCAAATACCACTTTCCTTTTTGAAATATCATTATCTTTTACGTATTAATTTAAGGTCGTCGTTCTTATGAAGGCAACCGTCCTAGCCCTTAGTAGAAAAGGGAGTTCTTGACGTAAAACCGAATCCATCAATCCATTTGTATTTGGGCACGGAAATGACACTCAAGTGATATATGTAACAGTAGGATATGTGTGACTTGAGAATGATGATTGGCCATATCGTCCGAGGATAAGATGGTAAACACCACTTTTTGATGCAATAACAATCATCATTTACATACTAATTATAGCTATTTTGACTTTTGTTGGAACGTCTTTGGGCAGACAAATGTTGTTCAAGTGATATAGAAGCAGTCAAGGTAATCATGATGATTAGCTATGACGCAAGTGAACAAATTGGTAGAAAACTCTTGCAATATGGTAATCATATGGCTTTTCGTTCTAATTGAAAAGTTGTTTTGGTAAGGAGCATTAACTTGTGTTATAGAGAAAATGTTTTTTTCTTCTTTCTATTTTTACGAGTTAGACGTGTGGTGATATATTTTTTTTATGAACTTATAGGGTCAAGGAAATATTTATTAAGTAATCTTTTTTGCAGTTAATAATTTGTTTAATTCTTAAACTTTGATTGTTATTCAATGACATTACTCAACCTAACTATCTATTGTACCTTAAGATAACCAATCTGACCTAATTAACCTAACTTAACCAGTTAATGTATCGCACCCTAACCTAAGAAAACTAATTTAACATAATCGGGTTAGGTTAAGGTAGAATCCAATAGACTACAGATAAGGAGGTAGACTTAAATACTAAAATTCTTTGGTCCTACTTTTACCCTATTGAACACTTGTGTTAAAGGTGTGTTGAGTTGTTCTGAGTGATGTCATTGGTATGGCATGCTATTTTAGCCTTTGGGGTTTTTATTACTGTTGGATTAAATGACAATAGATTGTAGGTGCTGGCTAGTACAGTGGTAACGCGCTGGCTTCGCATTCACGAGGTCGAAAGATCGGTCCCCGTCCAAGACCGAGAGTTTAAGCTGTTTACTGGCAGGAACTGCTGTGGGTGGACATCACAGTGGGGGGTTGGGGCTTGTCCTGGCTGACGAATACCCATTGTAAAATGGAAATAAAGTTTATTATTATTATTATTATTATTATCTCTCTCTCTCTCTCTCTCCATTTGAAGCATTATTTGTATGAATTCATGTAATGTCTGACGCCTTGGCGCAATAAATTAATAAAATAAAATAATCTCTCTCTCAGAAAGATTGGGGTGGTAGCCTTACTGCTTTCACACCAAGGTGGCACGTCGCACGTGACATGCCACGTGGCACGCCAGTTGAGAACGAACATCCGGAAATATATGAAATCTTTCACACAAGTGGTGTGACACGTGACACGTCCCATGTTCGTTTTCAACTGTCATGCCACGTGCTACGTGTCATTTTGGTGTGAAAACGGTACGGCTACCACCCCAATCTTTCTGAGAGAGAGAGAGAGAGAGAGAGAGAGAGCATGTTTATACCTTCCTTGTCATGTCCTGCTATTTGAGTCACATTTGTTATATGCATGAGGAGTCTTTATTGTCGTTTGCAGCTAACTCTGGTTTGTATCGACTGTTTTATTATTACTGTTGTTGTTGTAGTTGTTATTATTTGTATTATTATTTGTATTATTATTATTGTTATTAATATTATTCGTTTAATATTATATTTCATATGAATCTTATTTTTTTTATCATCATTGTTGGAGACAGGGAAGTAGGAACAAAGATAATGCTTTATAATTATTATTATTATTATTATTATTATTATTATTATTATTATTAACTGTTATCATTTTCAAGGAGAAAGAAATATGGATTAATATTTTAGTAATGAATATGATAATAATAACGATAATGATTATTCTGTATGTGCACAAACGTCTTCTCCCTGGGGACGTTCCGTGTGTATCAATCGCTCATACAAAAGGTATTTCCTGATATCTTTGGATATCTTTGTTTGAAAAATAATGTGGAGGTGTTTTCCTATTAACTTCCTTGGAGAATTGGAGCAACTGGAAAATACACACCTAAAACCCACTCAGTGGCGAATCTGTGCATACTGTAGTAGTAAATTGTTACCGGAGTTATGGGGACTATTATTGAGTGGAGGTTGTGACAGTTGTTCTTAGGGGGCTTTCTGTTATTGAGTGGAGGTTGTGACAGTTGTTCTCAGGGGCTTCCTGTTATTGAGTGGAGGTTGTGCAGTTGTTCTTAGGGGCTTTCTGTTATTAAGTGGAGGTTGTGACAGTTGTTCTTAAGGGCTTTCTGTTATTGAGTGGAGGTTGTGACAGTTGTTCTTAGGGGCTTTCTGTTATTGAGTGGAGGTTGTGACAGTTGTTCTCAGGGGCTTTCTGTTATTGAGTGGAGGTTGTGACAGTTGTTCTTAGGGGCTTTCTGTTATTAAATGGAGGTTGTGACAGTTTTTCTTGGGGGCTTTATTAGAGATTTTGGATCAGCTGAAGAAAACGCCTCAAGATTCTGGCTGGCGAAGCCGCGCATAGTAGGAAATAGTTAAGGGTAGTCTGAAAGCGTAGCTACCTGTTAGAGAGTGAGGGGTTATAACTCTTACTCTTATTTAGGCTTATGTAATTTGGGATCAGTTGGAGAAAACGCACCTCTAAACAATGAGCTGATGAACAGTATATAATAGTATATAATCTTGGGTGGGGCGATCCGGGAGAGGGGGTCCCACTTATGAAATTTTTGTGATTATAATATTAGATTAGGTTAGTAAAACAAGAAATAGCGCATATAGCAATAACCTGAGGTACATTGTCCAATTGATCCGGTTCTTATTCCTCGTATACTTATGCCTATGTCAATATCGTGCTTCATATTGACTTAATATCGTAACACCCCCCCCTCTCTCTCTCTCTCTCTCTCTCTCTCTCTCTCTCTCTCGTCTCTCTCTCTCTCTCTCTCTTCTCTCTCTCTCTCTCTCTCTCTCTCTCTCTCTCTCTCTCTCCCATTGGATAGGAAGCCTAGTATCTTTTTTATGGTTAATTCCTTATGTTATGCGAAGTAATTGTAATTGACATTTTTGTAGACCTTGAGAAATAAGCTTTTAACAAATCGACCATGCTTAGCGCAATTCAAATGTTGAGTGCAGACTATCAGAATGTGCCGATATGGACTATTAATCTACCAAAACAGATAGCTGCTGTTGACAGGAATGAGTTTATTTTTATGCAAATAGCTTGTCTTGGGGATATGTTCACCAAGGCACTTCTGTAATATATATATATATATATATATATATATATATATATATATAGCTATATATATATATTATATATATATATATATATATATATATTGCTGTTTTTATATTTCTTCATTATTGCTCTGATTTAATTCATTTATCGTATGTACAGTCACTGTAAATAACATGTGATACACTCTGAATCTTGTGCTTTTACAGAGCAATAATATTACCGTCTTCCGTGCTATTGTATTTTGATAAATTCTTCAATTTAAGCTCAAAACTTTTTCATGCCGTCAATTGTACCGTCTATCGTCCTAATATATATATATATATATATAGTATATATATATATATATATATATATATATATATAGTATATATATATATATATATATTTTCAATTTATGCATTTTCATAGTCTTTGGAAACAAACTATTAGAGAGCACTTGGTTCAGCCACTGTCTTAGAGGATCTCTATACTTCTCTCGTGCAGCCTACCACATCAGAAACGTGACTTTGGACAGAGAGCCAGCTCACAGCTAGCAGCTCTTCATCTAGGATCAATCATATCGGATCATAAGGTATATACACATTGATCCATAATAACTATATACTACAAGTATGTTTGGGGGAAGGTGGCCAAGTCATTGCAAAAATATTGCCTCTTTCCAGGAGAAAAATGCAAGCAAGGTATTCCCCGTCCCCTAGCTTCACCCTATTTAGTGGCCACACTGATTCATAAGATCTTTATGCAGAGGCCATAATTTCCCCCTTTAAAAGGGGGGGGGGTAGGCGACCAAGTAAAAAGTCTAGTCTCTGCGGTAGGAAAATTCGTAGGGGGGGGGAGATTTGCCACTGCCCTCGCTCCACCCTATTTACTCTAATGACACATAGAGGAACACGGAGGAGGTATATTTCCCCCCAAACCAGGCGACTTCCTAAGATAAGAATCTTAAATACAGTGTACTTTCTTTAGTTATATTTCATTATCTTTAGGGCTTGCAATCATTTATGAAAATGGATAAATAGTTCTGATAAAACTTCAAACCTAACATACTAATATGCATGTATACGTACATATACACACACACACACACACACACACACACACACTCACGCACACACACACACACACATATATATATATATATATATATATATATATGTGTGTGTGATTACCTAATTGTGATTACCTAATTGTGTTTACGGGAAAGAGCCCAAAGCTCGTATCTTCCCGTCTCCTGATCGGTTCCATTTTAGACTTAGTGATACTTATCATACCTGTCCTTAAAACTATGGATTGAGGTAGCATTAACTACCTCCTCGCTTAGCGAATTCCAATTATCAACTACTCTTACACTGAAAAAGTATTTCCTTACATCCTGCAAACAAGTTTTCTTCCGAAGCTTCAAACTATGACCTCTAGTTCTAGAGCCAGCCATATCGAAATATCGATCCCTATCCACTCTATCATAACCATGAAGGAATTTAAAGACTGTCACCATATCCCCCCTTACTCTTCTAGCTTCGAGTGATGGCAAGTCTAATTCCCTCAGCCTCTCATCATAACCGATGTGTGTGTGTTATGTATTTATATGTGTGTATGAGTGTATACATATATGTTCTAGAAAAGCTTGTGAACTGAGTATACTAGTTCTCCATTAAATAGGATTTGTGACCAATAAAGACGGTATTATAATTATATTATATTATATTATAAACTTTATTTCCATTTCAATACAATGGGTATTCGTCAGCCAGGGCAATCCCCAACCCCCCACTGTGGTGTCCAACCACAGCAGTTCCTGCCAGTAAACAGCTTAAACTCTCGGTCTTGGACGCGAACCGATCTTTCGACCTCGTGAATGCGAAGCCAGCGCGTTACCACTGTGGATATGATATCCCGTGTTTTATCTGCAATTGGGATCTCCTCTACGGCTGGTCATTGAATAGCATCAGTGGGAAACTATTTCGTGATCAAGACAGATAAAAATAATAAAGTTCAGAAAGGAAAAGAGTAAAAGCAGCAATATTCCATTATTACAAACCCAGGCATGGACACTCAAAAGTGAATGGAAATTATTCACGAAATGCTTTTGAATGACACATAATGGGAGTTCTCCTTAGAATGGGATTTGTGGCTACCAAGAGATAATATGTCACTGGATCTGAAAAGGGTGATGAATGCCACGTAAATCTCCATGGCAAAGAATGGTTGTTGTTGAATCCATCG
>JAXCGZ010006221.1:35000-56421 GCA_037179515.1 Halocaridina rubra | reverse complement strand
GATGTAGTAACCCAGGGTATTAGAGATCAGTCACCATGGTGTATGCTCTTTGCAGATGACATTGTACTGTGTAGCAACAGACGAGAGGTAGTGGAGGAGAAGCTTGAGGAGTGGAGAAGAGTGATGGAGGATAGAGGACCGTACAGTATTCATTCACTTCTGGTTATCAAGAACTATTTGCAATGAAAAGGGCAAATCCACCTTTTGAAGTATTTGCAACTTATAACAAAAAACTTTATCCCCAATATATGAAGAATCATCAAGATAAATGCAGTATGTATTCATTAAATTGTGGTTAGCAAGAAATATTTGCAAAGCCAACAGGGTAAAATAACTTTTGTATTAGCAGTTTATAGCATAAAACACTTTAATTAAATTATTAATCACTTGCAGTTTATATATTAAATAACCTTATTCACGAGTTTTTTATGTAAAACACCTTATTTACGACATTAGAAAGGGGTGAAATGAAAAGAGAATTCGTTAGGAAAAAGGATAGAATTTTACAGGGTCACAACCAGTTTTTTGATGGTAAGATTTTCGTTTGGCTCATTCAATGAAAGAAATTTCCCATCAGTGTATATTAGAGATAATTTCCAGGTTAAGAAATTAAGTTTGGCAAATGAGCTTCCAGTTAGGTAATCTACAATAGTTCGTTTTATATGGGCATGGAATCTGAGAAAATTTTCCTAGGATTTTACCAGCAACGAATTTAACCTGTTCTCGAATTCCCAATTTGCTTGACCAACGAGCTTTACCATACACTATCCCTCACCTTGTCTGTGCCAGAAGAAATCCTGTGAAGATGCCACGTAAATAAGGTTTGAAGTAAGCTTGACTACTGAGGCGAGATCTTGCCTCTGGGATGTTTGCCCGCCAAATGAGAATGATTCAATGTCCCTCCTGGTGACGTCATCTGTAGGATATATTTCCAGAGCAGTAACTGATTCATATAATATTCGAGAGCTACTTTAGTGGTGGTCCCTGGCAGGCAATTACGGCAGAGATGCAAGGGGGAGAGAGTATTTTAGGTGCAACAAGTGGAAGCAAACAAAATAAAACAAGAATTATTATGAAAAAATAAGTTAAGAACATAAGAAAAGAGGACACTGCAACATGCCTACTGGCACACACGAGGCAGCTCCATTTTTGAATTGTATTTTAAGAACATAAGAATAGAGGACACTGCAACATGCCTACTGGCACACACGAGGCAGCTCCATTTTTGGATTGTATTTTCAGCATGTCTAACCTATTCTATTCTACTCTACTTATTTATTCTGTTTTTCTTTTTATGATTTTTCTAATAAGCACTAACCTATTCATACCCACCCTACCTCTGTCATATGTCTATCTAATCTACATTTGAAGGTGTCTAAGGTATTGGCATTTACTATCATACTAGGAAGCTTGTTCCATGCATCAGCTACTCTATTACCAAACCAATTTTTACCAATTTCCCTTCTGAACCTAAATTTATCAAGCTTAAATCCATTATTACGAGTTCTGGTTTGATCATGAATTTTTAAAACTTTATTAATATCTCCCTTGTTAATCCCTTTAAACCATTTATACACTTCAATCATATCCCCCCTAACTCTTCGCCTCTCTAGAGAATGTAGATTAAGTTTTTTTAATCTGTCCTCATATGGTAGATTTCTGATATTGTGTATCATCTTGGTCATTCTTCGTTGCACTCTCTCCAAGGATTCAATTTCCATTCTATAATAGGGTGACCAGAATTGCACAGCATAATCGAAATGGGGCCTAACTAATGCAAGATAGAGCTGCAAAATAACTTTTTCCGTCCTATTGCTGACGCTTCTTGAGATAAATCCTAAAATTCTGTTTGCTTTATTTCTGACTGCTGTGCATTGCTCTCTTGGCTTAAGACTACTACTCACAAGAACTCCCAAATCCCTTTCACACTGAGAACTCATGATTTCATGGTTATTTAGCTTATAACTAGTATTGTCTTTTATAGTACCCATTTTAACTACTTTACATTTTTCAACATTAAATTCCATTTGCCATTTGTCCGACCATTCAGATAATCTATTTAGATCTTCCTGTAAAGCATGAATGTCTTCTTTTCCATTTATAGTTCTACCTATTTTAGTGTCGTCTGCGAATTTACTTAGGTTACTACTGATATCCGAATCCAGATCATTTAGATATACAATGAATAATAGAGGACCCAGTACCGAGCCTTGTGGTACCCCGCTTGTAACCGAGCCCCACTCTGATTTCTCTCCATTTATGCAAACCCTCTGTTTTCTGTCTTTTAACCATTGTTTGATCCATCTGAGCACAGCTCCTCCTATACCATGAGCTTCCAGCTTTTTAACTAATCTTTTGTGGGGAACTCTATCAAAAGCTTTGCTAAAATCTAGATATATTGTATCATATTCTTTGCCACAATCTACTGCCTCGTAAACTTCTGAATAAAAAGACAGTAAGTTTGTAAGGCACGAAAAACCCTTAAGAAACCCGTGTTGTGAAAGTTTTATCAGTCTGTGTAATTCTAGATGTGCCCTTATTTTATTTGCAATTATGGATTCTAGAATCTTACCCACTGTTGACGTTAAACTTACCGGCCTATAATTATTCTTTTTAACGCGTTCTCCTTTTTTAAATATTGGTACCACATCTGCCAATTTCCACTCCATGGGTACCGATCCTAATTTTATTGAATTATTAAATAATGCAGTTAGAGGACAACTAAGCTCTTCCTTGCATTCCTTTAATATTCTAGCATATATTCCATCAGGTCCCGGAGATTTATGAGCCTTTAATTTATCTATTTCTTTTATTACCTCCTCTCTCGTAATATTTATTGAACTAAGTATATTATCGGGACTGTCTCTGTAAATGAATTCTACTTCCGGAATATTTTCCAAGTTTTCATTTGTAAATACAGATAAGAAATAATCATTTAAACATGTACACATCACTTTATCGTCATCTGTGATATGGCCATTGGCTACTTCAATTGGTCCGACTTTTTCCTTAAATTTTGTTTGATAATGTTGATAAAACCCTTTAGGATTTTCTTTAGCTTCTCCTGCTATTCGAACTTCGTATTTTCTTTTCGACTCTCTAACTATCTTTTTAACTTCCCTGTTTAACTGTATATATTGCTGCCTCACCTGCTCTTCACCTCTTTTTAGTTTCCTGTATATTCCTCTTTTAATACCTATAAGATTCTTTATTCTATTATTCATCCATTTAGGGTCATTTTTTTCTTGATCTGCAATGTTTCATGGGAATATAGTCTCTCAGACTATTCTTAAGAGTCATGACAAAATTGTTATATTCCTCATCCAAATTTATATTAACTGACGGGCTGCTGTTCTTTCCTGTGAGAGAATTTAATGTATTGATCTTATCTTGTGATAATCCTTGGCATGTGGTACCCAAATTTCCCAAATTTCGGGGTAATCCGCTACCTGCGACCTGACCTGCTGGATTAACTACCCACATCTGTACCCCAGAAATCCCTTCCCATACCTCATTAGATAATTTAGTTTTTAAGCCCTCAAAATCTCCTGCTCTAAAGTTTGGAACAATATTCTTATTTTCCTTTATAGTTTCCTTGAAAATTATGTTAAATCTAATGGAATCATGGTCACTGTTGCCCAATTTTTCACCAACTTCTAAATTTGTAACCATATTCTCTCTATTACTAAGAACTAAATCTAGTGTATTCACCCCCCGTGTTGCTTCATGTACATGCTGAGAAAGGAAATTGTCTTCTACTACTTCCAAAAACTCCTTAGAGCTACTATCACCTGTTATGGTTTCCCAGTTAATATGTCTAAAATTAAAATCGCCTACAATGCAAACTCTATTTGACCTGGTCACTTTAGAAATTTCATCGTATATAACTTGCGACTCTATATTATCTAGATCAGGTGGTCTGTACACTACTCCTACAACTAGACTTTCTATATTATTTTTAATTTCAACCCATAAGGTTTCTGAATTTAGATTTGTCTTAATTCCAGACTTAATGCAGCTTCTGAGGCTATCTTTAATATACATAATTACCCCTCCCCCTCTTTTATCTGCACTACGATCAGCATTATAAAGTTTATATCCTGTAATTATGTACTCAGCTTTAAGGTGTTTGCTTTCTAATTTAATCCAACTTTCACTAATGCATATTATATCCGGTCTCTCACTACATACTATGGCTCTCAGTTCTTCTATCTTGTTACCTAAACTACGGCTATTTGTATAATATACTTTTAAACTTTCTCTAGCTTCACCCTTCTTGTGGCTATTCTTTTTGTTAATATTTGTTCTATGTAACAAATGGTTCTTATTTTAGAACATAAGAATAGAGGACACTGCAACATGCCTACTGGCACACACGAGGCAGCTCCGTTTTTGAATTGTATTTTCAGCATGTCTAACCTATTCTATTCTACTCTACTTATTTATTCTATTTCTCTTTTTATGATTTTTCTAATAAGCACTAACCTATTCATACCCACCCTACCTCTGTCATATGTCTATCTAATCTACATTTGAAGGTGTCTAAGGTATTGGCATTTACTATCCTACTAGGAAGCTTGTTCCATGCATCAGCTACTCTATTACCAAACCAATTTTTACCAATTTCCCTTCTGAACCTAAATTTATCAAGCTTAAATCCATTATTACGAGTTCTGGTTTGATCATGAATTTTTAAAACTTTATTAATATCTCCCTTGTTAATCCCTTTAAACCATTTATACACTTCAATCATATCCCCCCTACCTCTTCGCCTCTCTAGAGAATGTAGATTAAGTTTTTTAATCTGTCCTCATATGGTAGATTTCTGATATTGTGTATCATCTTGGTCATTCTTCGCTGCACTCTCTCCAAGGATTCAATTTCCATTCTATAATAGGGTGACCAGAATTGCACAGCATAATCTAAATGGGGCCTAACTAATGCAAGATAGAGCTGCAAAATAACTTTTTCCGTCCTATTGCTAACGCTTCTTGAGATAAATCCTAAAATTCTGTTTGCTTTATTTCTGACTGCTGTGCATTGCTCTCTTGGCTTAAGACTACTACTCACAAGAACTCCCAAATCCCATTCACACTGAGAACTCGTGATTTCATGGTTATTTAGCTTATAACTAGTATTGTCTTTTATAGTACCCATTTTAACTACTTTACATTTTTCAACATTAAATTCCATTTGCCATTTGTCCGACCATTCAGATAATCTATTTAGATCTTCCTGTAAAGCATGAATGTCTTCTTTTCCATTTATAGTTCTACCTATTTTAGTGTCGTCTGCGAATTTACTTAGGTTACTACTGATATCCGAATCCAGATCATTTAGATATACGATGAATAATAGGGGACCCAGTACCGAGCCTTGTGGTACCCCGCTAGTAACCGAGCCCCACTCCGATTTCTCTCCATTTATGCAAACCCTCTGTTTTCTGTCTTTTAACCATTGTTTGATCCATCTGAGAACAGCTCCTCCTATACCATGAGCTTCCAGCTTTTTAACTAATCTTTTGTGAGGAACTCTATCAAAAGCTTTGCTAAAATCTAGATATATTGTATCATATTCTTTGCCACAATCTACTGCCTCGTAAACTTCTGAATAAAAAGACAGTAAGTTTGTAAGGCACGAAAAACCCTTAAGAAACCCGTGTTGTGAAAGTTTTATCAGTCTGTGTAATTCTAGATGTGCCCTTATTTTATTTGCAATTATGGATTCTAGAATCTTACCCACTGTTGACGTTAAACTTACCGGCCTATAATTATTCTTTTTAACTCGTTCTCCTTTTTTAAATATTGGTACCACATCTGCCAATTTCCACTCCATGGGTACCGATCCTAATTTTATTGAATTATTAAATAATGCAGTTAGTGGACAACTAAGCTCTTCCTTGCATTCCTTTAATATTCTAGCATATATTCCATCAGGTCCCGGAGATTTATGAGCCTTTAATTTATCTATTTCTTTTATTACCTCCTCTCTCGTAATATTTATTGAACTAAGTATTTTATCGGGACTGTCTCTGTAAATGGATTCTACTTCCGGAATATTTTCCAAGTTTTCATTGGTAAATACAGATAAGAAATAATCATTTAAACATGTACACATCACTTTATCGTCATCTGTGATATGGCCATTGGCTACTTCAATTGGTCCGACTTTTTCCTTAAATTTTGTTTGATAATGTTGATAAAACCCTTTAGGATTTTCTTTAGCTTCTCCTGCTATTCGAACTTCGTATTTTCTTTTCGACTCTCTAACTATCTTTTTAACTTCCCTGTTTAACTGTATATATTGCTGCCTCACCTGCTCTTCACCTCTTTTTAGTTTCCTGTATATTCCTCTTTTAATACCTATAAGATTCTTTATTCTATTATTCATCCATTTAGGGTCATTTTTTCTTGATCTGCAATGTTTCATGGGAATATAGTCTCTCTGACTATTCTTAAGAGTCATGACAAAATTGTTATATTCCTCATCCAAATTTATATTAACTGACGGACTGCTGTTCTATCCTGTGAGAGAATTTAATGTATTGATCTTATCTTGTGATAATCCTTGGCATGTGGTACTCAAATTTCGGGGTAATCCGCTACCTGCGACCTGACCTGCTGGATTAACTACCCACATCTGTACCCCAGAAATCCCTTCCCATACCTCATTAGATAATTTAGTTTTTAAGCCCTCAAAATCTCCTGCTCTAAAGTTTGGAACAATATTCTTATTTTCCTTTATAGTTTCCTTGAAATTATGTTAAATCTAATGGAATCATGGTCACTGTTGCCCAATTTTTCACCAACTTCTAAATTTGTAACCATATTCTCTCTATTACTAAGAACTAAATCTAGTGTATTCACCCCCCGTGTTGCTTCATGTACATGCTGAGAAAGGAAATTGTCTTCTACTACTTCCAAAAACTCCTTAGAGCTACTATCACCTGTTATGGTTTCCCAGTTAATATGTCTAAAATTAAAATCGCCTACAATGCAAACTCTATTTGACCTGGTCACTTTAGAAATTTCATCGTATATAACTTGCGACTCTATATTGTCTAGATCAGGTGGTCTGTAGACTACTCCTACAACTAGACTTTCTATATTATTTTTAATTTCAACCCATAAGGTTTCTGAATTTAGATTTGTCTTAATTCCAGACTTAATGCAGCTTCTGAGGCTATCTTTAATATACATAATTACCCCTCCCCCTCTTCTATCTGCACTACGATCAGCATTATAAAGTTTATATCCTGTAATTATGTACTCAGCTTTAAGGTGTTTGCTTTCTAAATTTATCCAACTTTCACTAATGCATATTATATCCGGTCTCTCACTACATACTATGGCTCTCAGTTCTTCTATCTTGTTACCTAAACTACGGCTATTTGTATAATATACTTTTAAACTTTCTCTAGCTTCACCCTTCTTGTGGCTATTCTTTTTGTTAATATTTGTTCTATGTAACAAATGGTTCTTATCCTTAGACTCCCAGTTATTTGACCCACTATTTACTGAACCCTTACTGACTAATTTCTCTGCACAAGTATTATTCATTTCATTATTTGTGTCTAACAAAACCCCCCTACCTCTCTGTCTATCATACCAGCCAATACCGAGACACCTGAATTAGAAAGATGCACTCCATCCCTTGCATACATATGCTTACGACTAGTGAAGTGATCCCACCCGTCTATAAAACCTATATTATTCTCCCGACAGAAGACTTTCATCCTAGCATTTACTCCTATAGCTCGAGACCACCACTCTGAACTTTGGCTAAGCCTAGGGAGAATACCACACATCACAGGAACTGCACCCCTTTTCCTGATCTTATCCAGGGCTTGTCTATACAACCTAATCAGCTCTTCACTTCTACCATCCTGCACGTCATTTCCCCCAGCTATCAAACAAACAGCATCTTTTTTCTCAATCCAGCTATTTATTGACTCACCCACCTTCTTCATACCTGCTCCAGGGAAAAAATATTTTCCTCTAACTCTATGCCTGAGTTTCCTGTCTACATATCTGCATAGTGAATCCCCTACAATTACCAAAGAACGAGACTTATCCGGAGGATGGGTTACTCCGACCTTGGGAGACTCACCTAGGCTCTTGACCTGAGAGCTTTTCCCACTTCCGTTTCTACGATCGCTAGTACACCTATCTGACTCTATGGGTCCTGAAGAATTACTGCCGCCACTGTCACATTCATCCCTAAGTGAACTAAATGAATTAGCAACTTGTAGTCTAAAAGTATAATTTTTCTTAAGAACCATCTTCGTTGAACCCTTATTCACAACTTTCCAGTCATCTTCTCTATTCAGTTGTCCCTTCCTGGTTAACACCTCTACCTTACCTCTCAGATCCCTGTTCTCCTCAGCTAAGGATCTGACCTCCTGCCTGACTGCGGCCAACTCATTTCTTAAAGTAAAAATGAGCTTGCTTGCGTCAGACGAGGACAAATCCCCAGCACAGCCACAAACAGCACCAACAACGACACCACCCACCACTACCACTAACACCACCAGCACAAAGAACACCACCACTCTCCATTGTACTAAGTATGGTCAAGACTAGAGCTACTGGAAGCACGTCCTCGCTGGATGAACCCAGGAACTATATATGATGAACCCAGTTCTATTCTACTCTACTCTACTTATTTATTCTATTTTTCTTTTTATGATTTTTCTAATAAGCACTAACCTATTCATACCCACCCTACCTCTGCCATATGTCTATCTAATCTACATTTGAAGGTGTCTAAGGTATTGGCATTTACTATCCTACTAGGAAGCTTGTTCCATGCATCAGCTACTCTATTACCAAACCAATTTTTACCAATTTCCCTTCTGAACCTAAATTTATCAAGCTTAAATCCATTATTACGTGTTCTGGTTTGATCATGAATTTTTAAAACTTTATTAATATCTCCCTTGTTAATCCCTTTAAACCATTTATACACTTCAATCATATCCCCCCTAACTCTTCGCCTCTCTAGAGAATGTAGATTAAGTTTTTTTTAATCTGTCGTCATTTGGTAGATTTCTGATATTGTGTATCATCTTGGTCATTCTTCGCTGCACTCTCTCCAAGGATTCAATTTCCATCCTATAATAGGGTGACCAGAATTGCACAGCATAATCTAAATGGGGCCTAACTAATGCAAGATAGAGCTGCAAAATAACTTTTTCCGTCCTATTGCTAACACTTCTTGAGATAAATCCTAAAATTCTGTTTGCTTTATTTCTGATTGCTTTATTTCTGACTGCTTTGCATTGCTGTCTTTAGTGGTAAACAATCTCTTGAACGTTGTTTGCGTTGTAGGAGACGAAACTTAACTATTCTGATAATAAAGAAGCTACTGATATGTATCTAGACAGACTAATGACATATCAGCAGGGTCAAATTTATAGCAAAATTAACAGCAAGAACAATTTTCATAATATAAAAAATGTATTAGCACGAGCAATTTTATCATGAGAAAATTGTAAAAAAAAAAAAAAAAAAAAAAAACGTATCTAATAGACTCGTTAGGATTATGGCCTCTTTTGAAGAAAAGGAAAGATCAGAGAACAAAAATAAGGGGGAGCCTTTATATTGGGATCATGCTTTCTACACATACAAGATATATTTAAAATTAGCTATAAGCTGAAATATAAATTGCAATTAATCATAATCTGCAAAAGGCAAAGAGTGAGAATAATTCTAGTAAGAAAGAAAACAGTTAATAATTACTACGTTAACTAATAAGGCATCTACTACAGCCTATGGTGACTTTGAGTGAAACACGGTCACACTGCTGCTGTTACTACTACTACTAATCTACTACTAATAATAATAATTAATAATAATAAAATGAAGAAGAAGAAAAGTTGAAGACTTTTGAAAAAGATAGTATTATTTTTCATATGTAAGAAGTTTTTTCTCATAACATCACTTTTTTATATTAATAATATTCGTGCCGATTAAATTTAAATCTAAAATTTCGAAAAATAATACGTTGGTTAACTGGTTTTCCAACCTGGCGCATTTATTAACCTTAGGTGTCCTTGACCAAAATTTTGGAATAAAACCATTTGTTAACTACCTAGTAAACATGGATTTTACTCGGTTAATTCATCCGTGGTAAGTTCTTTGTGGTCCTCCACTAGCTCTTCCACATCCTCCTCATTGACCTCCAAGCCCAAACTTTTGCCCGTGGCCACAATTTCATTCACAATTTTGATAGCTAACTACTGCTTTAAGCACTCGAAGTCTCTATCAGTAACACAACCTGGCCAAAGTTACCTCCAGGCAGAGTTCAATGTTATCTTTTACAGTAATCTTCCTCATAGTCACTTTTATTCGTACTCTGTAAAGGGAATATTTTTTATTTTATTCGTTTTCCAATTTTAATTTCGCTTTTTCGATATATACATATATCTTCAATAATTAAGTATATATGTATATAATTTTTTTTTTAAACCCATCCAAAATAAGCGAAATAAACGAGATAATTATTTACTTTATATTGAAGTTACTCTCATCCTGGAAATGAGTATATAATTACCCAATTAAACTGATCGTTATCTTTTACTGTCATCTTCCTCGTGGTCACTTTTGCCCGTACTAGGTATTGGATTTTTTGTTTTTATTATTTTTTCACTTTGAATTCCGCTTTATTGATATATACTTATATAAAGTAATTAAGTTCAGTAAATATTATTATTTTTTGTTATAAACCCTTCCAAATAAGCGAAATAAACTAGATAATTATCTGTTATTGTATTGAAGTTACCCTTATCCTGGAAATGAGTAAATAATGGGCCGGGTTCGGATTAAGGACCGTGAACTCCCTGGGGGATCTACCCAACATAGTAATGTCATATTTATGTGCTTGTGCCTAAGCGATATCGTAGTTTATAAGGTGATTAATGTTCAGTCTGGAAAATTATAATACGTGGCACTTCTGAGAACCTTTCTTCGCGTTATTCTAAGAACTAGGTGTATATATATACGCACAGGGAGTCCCTGAGTTATGATGTTCCGCCATTTGGTCAGATGCTCATAAGTTATTAATAAATTATTGATAAAGCAATTTCTCGACATATATGGTTTGTGTGGTAAATACAAACTTCGTGTTCTGAACAGTTTGTGGGCATGGTGGACGAATACACAGCAAGGGAACTCTTCTGATGCAGGCTGTATTTTTGGTGTTTTCTCTTTTCTCTTTTGGAAGCTGCTTCCCTGCCTACTGGGACAAGGACACGATCCAGAGAAATTTGTCTTTTTCTTCTTTGGTAAACATTTCTGGGTTCACAGTTTAGTTCCTGGGTTCATCCAGTGAGGACGTGCTTCCAGTAGCTCTAGTCTTGACCATACTTAGTACAATGGAGAGTGGTGGTGTTCTTTGTGCTGGTGGTGTTAGTGGTAATGGTGTTGGTGGTGGTGTCGTTGTTGGTGCTGTTTGTGGCTGTGCTGGGGATTTGTCCTCGTCTGACGCAAGCAAGCTCATTTTTACTTTAAGAAATGAGTTGGCCGCAGTCAGGCAGGAGGTCAGATCCTTAGCTGAGGAGAACAGGGATCTGAGAGGTAAGGTAGAGGTGTTAACCAGGAAGGGACAATTGAATAGAGAAGACGACTGGAAAGTTGTGAATAAGGGTTCAACGAAGATGGTTCTTAAGAAAAATTATACTTTTAGACTACAAGTTGCTAATTCATTTAGTTCACTTATAGATGAAGGTGACAGTGGCGGCAGTAATTCTTCAGGACCCATAGAGTCAGATAGGTGTACTAGCGATCGTAGAAATGGAAGTGGGAAAAGCTCTCAGGTCAAGAGCCTAGGTAAGTCTCCCAAGGTCGGAGTAACCCATCCTCCGGATAAGTCTCGTTCTTTGGTAATTGTAGGGGATTCACTATGCAGATATGTAGACAGGAAACTCAGGCATAGAGTTAGAGGAAAATATTTTTTCCCTGGAGCAGGTATGAAGAAGGTGGGTGAGTCAATAAATAGCTGGATTGAGAAAAAAGATGTTGTTTGTTTGATAGCTGGGGGAAATGACGTGCAGGATGGTAGAAGTGAAGAGCTGATTAGGTTGTATAGACAAGCCCTGGATAAGATCAGGAAAAGGGGTGCAGTTCCTGTGATGTGTGGTATTCTCCCTAGGCTTAGCCAAAGTTCAGAGTGGTGGTCTCGAGCTATAGGAGTAAATGCTAGGATGAAAGTCTTCTGTCGGGAGAATAATATAGGTTTTATAGACGGGTGGGATCACTTCACTAGTCGTAAGCATATGTATGCAAGGGATGGAGTGCATCTTTCTAATTCAGGTGTCTCGGTATTGGCTGGTATGATAGACAGAGAGGTAGGGGGGTTTTGTTAGACACAAATAATGAAATGAATAATACTTGTGCAGAGAAATTAGTCAGTAAGGGTTCAGTAAATAGTGGGTCAAATAACTGGGAGTCTAAGGATAAGAACCATTTGTTACATAGAACAAATATCAACAAAAAGAATAGCCACAAGAAGGGTAAAGCTAGAGAAAGTTTAAAAGTATATTATACAAATAGCCGTAGTTTAGGTAACAAGATAAATGAACTGAGAGCCATAGTATGTAGTGAGAGACCGGATATAATATGCATTAGTGAAAGTTGGATTAATTTAGAAAGCAAACACCTTAAAGCTGAGTACATAATTACAGGATATAAACTATAATGCTGATCGCTAGTGCAGATAGAAGAGGGGGAGGGGTAATTATGTATATTAAAGATAGCCTCAGAAGCTGCATTAAGTCTGGAATTAAGACAAATCTAAATTCAGAAACCTTATGGGTTGAAATTAAAAATAATATAGAAAGTCTAGTTGTAGGAGTAGTCTACAGACCGCCTGATCTAGATGATGTGGAGTCGCAAGTTATATACGATGAAATTTCTAAAGTGACCAGGTCAAATAGAGTTTGCATTGTAGGCGATTTTAATTTTAGAAATATTAACTGGGAAACCATAACAGGTGATAGTAGCTCTAAGGAGTTTTTGGAAGTAGTAGAAGACAATTTCCTTTCTCAGCATGTACTTGAAGCAACACAGGGGGTGAATACACTAGATTTAGTTCTTAGTAATAGAGAGAATATGGTTACAAATTTAGAAGTTGGTGAAAAATTGGGCAACAGTGACCATGATTCCATTAGATTTAACATAATTTTCAAGGAAACTATAAAGGAAAATAAGAATAATTGTTCCAAACTTTAGAGCAGGAGATTTTGAGGGCTTAAAAACTAAATTATCTAATGAGGTATGGGAAGGGATTTCTGGGGTACAGATGTGGGTAGTTAATCCAGCAGGTCAGGTCGCAGGTAGCGGATTACCCCGAAATTTGAGTACCACATGCCAAGGATTATCACAAGATAAGATCAATACATTAAATTCTCTCACAGGAAAGAACAGCAGTCCGTCAGTTAATATAAATTTGGATGAGGAATATAACAATTTTGTCATGACTCTTAAGAATAGTCAGAGAGACTATATTCCCATGAAACATTGCAGATCAAGAAAAAATGACCCTAAATGGATGAACAATAGAATAAAGAATCTTATAGGGTCCTCTATTATTCATCGTATATCTAAATGATCTGGATTCGGATATCAGTAGTAACCTAAGTAAATTCGCAGACGACACTAAAATAGGTAGAACTATAAATGGAAAAGAAGACATTCATGCTTTACAGGAAGATCTAAATAGATTATCTGAATGGTCGGACAAATGGCAAATGGAATTTAATGTTGAAAAATGTAAAGTAGTTAAAATGGGTACTATAAAAGACAATACTAGTTATAAGCTAAATAACCATGAAATCATGAGTTCTCAGTGTGAAAGGGATTTGGGAGTTCTTGTGAGTAGTAGTCTTAAGCCAAGAGAGCAATGCACAGCAGTCAGAAATAAAGCAAACAGAATTTTAGGATTTATCTCAAGAAGCGTTAGCAATAGGACGGAAAAAGTTATTTTGCAGCTCTATCTTGCATTAGTTAGGCCCCATTTAGATTATGCTGTGCAATTCTGGTCACCCTATTATAGAATGGAAATTGAATCCTTGGAGAGAGTGCAGCGAAGAATGACCAAGATGATACACAATATCAGAAATCTACCATATGAGGACAGATTAAAAAAACTTAATCTACATTCTCTAGAGAGGCGAAGAGTTAGGGGGGATATGATTGAAGTGTACAAATGGTTTGAAGGGATTAACAAGGGAGATATTAATAAAGTTTTAAAATTCATGATCAAACCAGAACTCGTTATAATGGATTTAAGCTTGATAAATTTAGGTTCAGAAGGGAAATTGGTAAAAATTCATGATCAAACCAGAACTCGTTATAATGGATTTAAGCTTGATAAATTTAGGTTCAGAAGGGAAATTGGTAAAAATTGGTTTGTTAATAGAGTAGCTGATGCATGGAACAAGCTTCCTAGTAGGATAGTAAATGCCAATACCTTAGACACCTTCAAATGTAGATTAGATAGACATATGACAGAGGTAGGGTGGGTATGAATAGGTTAGTGCTTATTAGAAAAATCATAAAAAGAAAAATAGAATAAATAAGTAGAGTAGAATAGAATAGGTTAGACATGCTGAAAATACAATTCAAAAATGGAGCTGCCTCGTGTGTGCCAGTAGGCATGTTGCAGTGTCCTCTATTCTTATGTTCTTATGTTCTTCTTATTGTCATTTACCATATTCACTACTGTATTGCCCACAGTTTTATCTGGGTGATGATTCTAAATAAAAGCCTGCACATCATTCCACTTACTAAAAATTTTTTCAGTTCTTCACTGAACACCTTTACCCCTTTCTCCGGTGACTGCTTCTCTTGGAATCTTCACCTGTTCATATTGCAACTCAGTTAATTCATCCGTGGTAAGTTCTTCTTTGTGGTCCTCCACTAGCTCTTCCACATCCTCCTCATTAACCTCCAAGCCCAAACTTTTGCCCGTGGCCACAATTTCATTCACAATTTTGATAGCTAACTACTGCTTTAAGCACTCGAAGTCTCTATCAGTAACACAAGTTGGCCAAAGTTACCTCCAGGCAGAGTTCAATGTATGATATGAGACCTCCTTCCATTCTTTTTCAATGAGGCCAATTTAGTGGAGGATATTAAAGTAGCCTATCCAGAAATCACGAAGGGTCAAATCCGTGTCATTGGTTACCTGGAAACACCTTTCAAAAAGACCCTTCGTATGCAACTTTTTAAAATTAGAAATTACCTGCTGGTCCATGGACTGGAGGATAGGAGTGATGTTGGGAGGCAGAAATCGTAATGTATAGCGAGATCATCTTCCACACCCACTAGCATTAGCGTACAATAAAAGGGTAAGCCTGTCTTTCATTGCTTTGTGACCAGGCACTGATTTCTCCTCTTCAGTTATATAGGTTCTTTTGGGCATTTTCTTCCAAAAGAGTCTCGTTTCATCACAATTAAACACTTGTTGCAGGATATAACCCTCACTCTCGATATAGTTAGTGAATTCTTTTACGTAGGAATCTGCTGCTTTTTGGTCAGAACTAGCCGCCTCTCCTTGTCTAATGACGCTATGAATCCCAGTTCGTTTACGAAAGTGTTCAAACCAGCTTCTACTGGCTTTAAATTCCTCCAGTTTAACGCCACTAGAATTCGCTACTAAATCTTGGTGAATTTGAAAAGCCTTAGCGCATATTATGGTCTTGCTAATACTATCACCAACCAACTGTTTTTCATTTATCCACAACAATAATAATTTTTCTACCTCTTCTATCGCCTGTGACCTTTCCTTCATTAAAATATTGACTCCCTTAGCCACGTCCGCTGCTTTTAAGATTCCTGTATTCTTTAAAATAGTACAGATGGTGGATTTCGGCATGTTATATTGTGTGGCGAGATCGGACTCACGCACCCCATTTTCATGTTTCGCAATTATTTCTCTCTTGGTTCCCACTGTTATGCATGTTGGGTGCTTGACACCAATTTTGCTAACACTTTTAACTTTCTTAGGAGCCTTAATTAGGAATATTAAAAGGAAAAACAATGGAAAATCAGCAAGAACTGTGATAGAATCACGAACGAACCACACAGCACAGGCACCAATGCAGAACTGAGAGAAACCAAGAGCGGTCGAGTGGAACCCACGTGGCGGCCAAATGGGACATGTGGTGGCTTGGCCAACACATATTTGTTCATGGGTTGGAATTTATTCATGGGTTGGGGTCAATTTAAAACAAAAAAAGAATTGATCGTAGGTACAGGCATTTGTGGGTTGGGGTCACCACTGTAGCTATTTTATTTTTTATTGAATAAAAATAATATGAATTGCAGATATGATATTACGTAGTACGAAATATTGCAAACATATTTTGATATGTGTATTGTAGAGTAGTAGAATTTTTTTTTTTTTTTTAGGCAGACTCTTGTAAACAATAGTCTAATTTTCATTACAATTCCCATATACATCAAGTTAATGGCTTTATTTATTTACGTGTTTATGTATTTGGTTATTTGAAGGAATTAGACTTAGACTGAGAAGAAGAGGAACCAGCGCACAGTTCATATTTCCTCAAGTATATAGAAAAAAATTAAAGAAATGAACTCATGAAAAGAGTAATAGCCAAAAACAAAAGATGTAAAAGGATTATTTGGCAATATCAAGTAAAGTATTTATAGGTAAAGTAAATATCACCTTTGAAGAACTGAAATCTATTACGAAACAAGTTAGGAAAAATAAAATTAAAAGCAATTGGATAAATGAAGCACAGGGGGTCCCAATATAACATCAGGTTTCCGCTCCTGACAGCTGACTTAACACGGATTTCAGCTTAAGTCGGAACACACCTATAATTCGAACCTAGGTCCCCCACTAATGCTTAAAATAAATACTCTTAAACTTAGAAAAATAATCTAAGTCCTTAATCTAAAACATAAAAATAGTAACACTGCACTATGCAGTATTGCTTACATTTACTACTGTTGTTGTCTTGCATCTGGATAACTGGATAGCTTGAGGCCCTACATCCAACTAAGGATCAAAGAGCTGAGCATCAGTGAATGAGCACAAACAACAAGTGGGTGACACTTCTTCCCCCACTTTCCCATTTTCATGGCATTAAACAATCTCTATGCTCTCTCCTGAATCAACAGGAGGCTCAGTGGGATGCACCATTGATTCCGGTCATCCAGCCAAAGCACTTACAACATCTTGATGTTGAAAATATTCATCGTCGGTGAATGAGCACAATAAACAATATGGCAGATGAGATAGTGAAAAGCACAGCCTTTACAATGGAGCTTTTTTTTAAAATGGTTTGTTGGTTTTAGATATCCATCCGGGAAGGTAAACTGGCCATGTTGGGCCCTTAAGTGAGTTTATTTGAAGCTGGAATGAATCTGCAGTAATAAGAGAAAAGTTCAATTGTTCTAACTGGGGTTAGTAGTCTCCTACATTTTTTTGATAAGATATCTTGATTTGAGAGGAAAAGGAAAGTTGGGATAAAAATAGCTGTGAAAAAGGGAGAGTTGATGGTGCTGCATGCACACTTTTGATCCCTAGAGGACCACTAGAAAGGATAGGTAAAAGGGGAGATAGAAAACAAAAATAAATTTATGTATATAAAAAATGAAAAATAAATGGATGAACAAAAATATAGGGGGAAAGGAGTTTGCTGATGACCAGCAAGGACAAGATTTCCTAATTGGAACCACACCAGCATGTGTTTGGCTCATGCTGGAGAGGTTGAGGGGAAAGTTCTCAACCTCTTTAGCTCTTTGCTTGACTGTGAGCTTTTACTTAATTATCTAGGAGGTGGGTACTGGCTCATAATGTTGTGTAGGCTGTCCAGATGGTTTATTGCTCCTCCCATTATGGTGCTATCAGCTTGAGGGGCTTATGGGTCAATGCTAGAAGTTATCAGGGCTCCAGTCATCCGTTGTATGTGAAGATTTCACATTCGTGGATGTAGTGGAGAAGGGGTTGCAGCATAGCTTCCTGGCAGAGAGTGCTCTCCTTGACAAGGTCTTCAATTATTTGCCAGGTGCACTTGTATCCGAGTCTTAGTTGATAGATTTTGAGACATGCACTTTTGTGGAGGTTATAGGGTAGAGTGACGCGCTGGAGGTTGGTGGCAGTTTTGTACTACGACGTAGAGTCAGATCCGGTGTCCGTGCAGAGATTGTGCCTGCCTTGTTGTAAATTAAAGAGTGATTTAGTGGCTTTGGTCTTCATCTAGAAGGCCCCAGGGGACAGGGTTTCTTGAATCTCTGCCTGAAGAGAGGCTAGTTTGGTTGCTTGGTCAGCTTCTTCATTTCCTTTGATGCTAACATAGCTGGAAATCCAAGCAAGGGTGATGACTTTGCCAATGCTGATAGCCCTGTGGTGTAGGTGAAGGATGTTGGTGATGATTCTCACTTTGCCTCTGGGGAGCGTCTTCTTGATGGCTTGTAAGGCACCATTGGAGTCAGTGAGGGTGAGGGTATGGTCAGTTTCATGTTGACAGAAGTTAAAGTCATTGGCGATGGCAACCAGCTCAGTTTGGAGCTAGGAGCAGGAGTTTGACAATCTCCAGGATTCTACATGTTCTTTGGTGGTGAAGATGGCAGATGAGTCTCCAGTGTCTTTATTAAATGAGGCATCTGCCTGCTTCAATTCTGGATTTTGTTCTTGTACAGTATATGTTTTTGAATACAAGCGGGTTGACTGAGCTCTTGGGGTTGTCACGAAGCTCGATCTTTATGTCAAGCAGCTGGTTGTCCCATAGAGGAGGGCATCAGTAGTCGGGGTGCGGAGTGTCCTGGTTCTTGGATAGGATGTCCTCCTTGACTCCTAAGGCGTGCAGCTCGGCACAAACCTTGGCTGCCCAGGTCCTTGTGGGGAGGCTGGGATGTTGGCCAAGGGCTAGTTTGAAGTTAGCTCCGATGAGGCAGGGACGTTGTGCCGCGGTGGTTTGGGCCACTATCAGGGTCATTCTCTGTAGAGATCTGTGTTTGGTATGAGCTTGGATTCCAGCTGTAGGTGTTCTGCTTGGCGCCATTGTAAAATCATTGCTTCTAAACCTGAACCTAAACCTCTCGTCTGCCATATTGTTTATCATGCTCATTTGATGTACTTACTTTCAACATGATTAAAGTTAAGAGGTTTTTAGTGCTTTGGCTAGATTACCAGCATCAGTAGATCATCCCAATGAGCCTCCTGTTGATTCAGGAGAAGCAAAAAGATTGTTTAATGCTGTGAAAATGGGAAAGGGGAAGAATAAGCGGTGGCCACTTCCCGCTTGTATGCCATATTATTATCTGTGTGATCATTTGCTTGGGTTAAGCCGTTTGACCCTAAGTTGGATATGGGGGCTGATATTATTCAGTTATCCAGATGCAAGCCAACCACAGTAGTAAAGGTAAGCAATACTGTATAGTGTACTTAAACAATTTTTTTTGTCTTAGATTAAGAACTTATATTAGTTTTCTATGTTTTAGAGTATTTAATTTTAGCAGTGGTGAGGGACCTAGGTTCGAATTTAGGTGTTTTCCGACTTATGATGTAATCTGGGTTAGAACAGCTGTCAGGAACAGAACTCTGTCTTAATTTGGGGACCCCGTTTATATATATATATATATATATATATATATATATATATATATATATATATATATATATATATATATATATATATATATATATATATATATATATATATATATATATATATATATATATATATGAAAACCTTAAATGATATCTTGAAAATACAGATTGTATGTTACACCCCCATCTGCAGATTGCAGAGATAGGAGCTCATGGGCCAGTATTAGAGAACATCATCTTTTCAGCCACAGAGGGATGCAAAGCGCTGATGGAGTTAGCTGCCCATAAACTACAGGTCTGATGATATATCCCCTTATGTACTTAAGAAATGCGCTAAATCAAAATCAGCGGCACTATGTATCATATTTGAAAAGTCTCTGGAATCTTGGGAGATTCTAAGATACTGGAAACAAATGAACGTGGTACCTATCTTAAAAAAAAGGAAGGATACAGCTCTAAACTGTAGACCTGTTTCCCTTACCAGCATAGTTTGCAAAGTTATGGAGAAACTTCTAAAAAACCCATCTCTCTTCACTTGTAATCCTTCAACTTTTGTCATTGAGACAACATGCCTTTAGAGAAGGTAGATAAACAGTAACAAACAAATTAGAGTTTTATGATGAGGTATACCGAATCTTACAGGAAAGAGAGGGCTGAGCATTGAATATTCCTAAACTTCCAGAAGGCAATTGGTACAGTTCCACATGGGAGATTTCTTAAGAAGCTGCAAGCAATGGCTAGAATAGGTGGAAATGTCTTTGAATGGATAAAAACTTACTTAGAATGAAGGGAACAAAGGGTTCGAGTAAGACAGTGTCTGATTGGAGAAGAGTTAGTAGTGGAGTTCTACAGGGTTCAGTTTTAGGGCCACTTTTGTTCCTCGTATATGTAATTGACTTACCATAATCTGTAAAGTCATTCATGAATATGTTTCCAGATGATGCACAGATTGTGATGAAAGTAAGAAACGAGAACAATGGTAGAGAACTTCAGGAAGATCTAAATAGTCTGCATGAGTGGTCAGAAAAGTGGCTAATGAAATTCAATGCTTCTAAATGCAGGGTAATGAGAATGGGTACAAGTGCAAGAAGGCCCCAGCTTAAATACTCAATAGCAGGAGCAGAACTTCAAGAGACAGAGAATGAGAGAGATCTAGGAGTAAACATACTGGCAGATTTGTTCTGTAAAGGCATATAAATGGCATAGTAAGGGCAGCATATGCTTTCGTAGCAAATGTAAGGGTAGCCTTCAGACACATGGACAAGGAAATGTTCAGAAATATTTATGTAACCTATGTGAAGCCAAAGCTTGAATATGCAGCCCCTTTTTTTAATCCACACATGAAAAAGCACATAGTTAAGCTTGAAAAAGTTCAAAAACATGCCACGAAACTGGTGCCAGAAATACGCAATCTCAGTTATGATGAGAGGCTGAGGGAATTAGACTTACCATCACTGGAAGTTAGAAGACTGAGGGGGGATATGGTGATGGTTTTTAGATTCCTTCATAGTTATGACAGCGTGGATAGGGATCAATATTTAGATATGGTTGACACTACAACTTGGGGTCATAGTTTGAAGCTTCGTAAGAAAACTTCTTTTTAGGTTGTTAGGAAATACTTTTTTAGTGCAAGAGTAGTTGATGATTGGAATTCGCTAAGCAAGGAGGTAGTTTATGTTAACTCAATCCATAGTTTTAAGGACAAGTATGATAAGTATCACTAAGTACAATCATGGAACCAACCAGGAGACGGGGAGTTATGAGCATGGGACTCATTCCTGTAAGCAGAATTAGATAATTACAGTAAGCACTTTCCTAATAGAATGCAGATTGATTGTAC
>JAXCGZ010006221.1:0-30000 GCA_037179515.1 Halocaridina rubra | reverse complement strand
AATTTAAAAATTTAAATTTATTGAATGCAGCCTTGAATCCCGGAGGTGGTGAGCACGATTTCGATTCCTGACACCACAGATGGATGCCAAGACTTTGGACTCGACTCAACGATCACCTCTGTCACACAGGTAGAGTAGAATAGAGGACGCTGCAATCGCAGAAACAGAAACAACACACCGTTAATAATGGGAAACTGAAGGCATGAGCACACAAATAATGAGTTTCCAATATTATTCTACTGGATGAAAATATATTGGTTAGTCACAGCTAACCGGAAATATTTACGCTACCATAAAAGCATACAAAATCATTACTTATTTGCAGGCATTAGCGTAAAACAATTTATTCACAATAAATGAAGAGCAGTGAGACATATATAGTATGTATTCATTACTCTTATGAGGATGAAATATTACCTGGGCATCCGCAATGAAAGATATTTTTTATCAGTGTATATCAACGGTAATTTCCATGTATAAGAATTAAATTTGACAAATGAAATTTCTGTTAGGTAATCAACAAAAGTGTGTTTTGTATGGGAATGGAACTGAGAAAAACTTCTTAGGATTTGACCAGAAACGGATTTAACCAATTTCTCGAAATCCCAATTTGCTTGACCAACAAGCATTATCATACGTTATCTTTCACCTTGTTTGTGTCAGATGAATTCCTGTGAAGATGCCATGTAAAAATGTTTGGAGTAAGCGTGACTGCTGAGGCGAGATCTTGCCTCTGGGATGTTTGACTGTCAATTGAGAGAGATCAAGCATCCCTCTTGGTGATGTCATCATATGGCCAGCCTGTAGGGTATATTCAGAGCTGTAACTGGTTTCCCATTGGTTTTTTACTCTAGTGGAAGCAAACAAAAGAAACTAGAAATATTTATGGTCAAAATAGGTTACTGGCAGATATCTGCAGAGCATTCTTTGCATTGCAAGAGAAGGAATGTTAAATATTCAAATAGTAAAGAAGCTACTAAAATATGTCTAGACAGGATTATGACATATCAGCAAGGTCAAATTTATAACAAAATTATATGCACTAGCAATTTTTATAATTTAACTAAATTTATCAGCAAGAGCAATTTTATCATAAGAAAATTTCATAAACAACGGGTTTATGGTAGTGAGCCTATGCAGCAAAGGAAGATGTGGACCATAACAGATAAGGTAAAACTGTTAGATATGCTTAAAGAAGGAAGAAGGTTTGTGGATGTCGGCCGCCATTTCAAAAAGGACGAGGCAAATATCAGGAAAATAGCGACTATTTCATTTAGTAAAACAGCAAAGAGGGTCGTAACACCCCGCAGTAAGATAATAGTGCGGATGGAATCTGCTTTAGCCCTGTGGATTGCTGATTGCAGAAAGAATATCAGCGTAGACAGCAATATCATACAAACAAAGGTGAAGAAACTGTACGATACATTCGCTGCAAACGAACCCGATGACGACAGTGGCGACTGTGGAGAGGGAGGGGGAGAGAGAAGAAGATATCAACGACCCACAACCAGGACCCTCCAGTGATTCTCCACCAAGGAAACAATCGTCCGTGGCAAGCAAGGGATGGTTCGCCAAATTTCAAAAACGCTATGGCCTAAAGAGCGTTTCTGTTTATGGCAAAGCTGTGTCTGCAGATACAGCTGCAGCTGAAGGTTATGTGAACAACGATTTTAAGAAAATTATCGCTGAAGGGAAATATGCTCCTGAGCAAGTGTTTAATATAGATGAGACTAGGTTATTTTGGAAGAGAATGCCATCTCTTACTTTTCTCTTCAAGGAAGAAGCTAAAGCCCCGGGATTTAAAGCGCACAAAGACCGCATTACCCTCATCAAGTGCGGGAATGCTGCGGGCATTTATGTTAAAGCCAAGGCTTATCTACAAGTCAAAGAACCCCAGGGCTTTGAAGAATAAAAGCAAGAATCTGCTGCCAGTGTATTGGATGCATAACCCTAAGTCCTGGATCACGAAAAGTCTCACTTCGGACTAGTTTTACCAATGCTTTATCCCTCAGGTCAAAATTTATCTTCCGGAAAAGGTCCTTAAATTTAAAGTCCTTATTTTGATGGATAATGCTGGTGGCCACGCAACGGATGTCAAATATGACAGTGTTCAAGTAGAGTTCCTGTCACTGAATACGACATCACTGATTTAGCCTATGGATCAAGGCTTTATTCGTGCGTTCATGGCCCTCTACACACGAAATGCCTTGGCGAACCTGGCTGAATCCATGGATTTGGACAAAGAATTCTCAGTGAAGACTAACTTGCATAACTACACGATTGCTACATGCCTTCAAAATATTCAGAATGCAATCAAAGAGATGAAGCTGGCCACAATAAATGTCAGCTGGAAGAACTTGTGGCCTGAAGTCATCTACGACTACAAGGATTCGCTCCTGACGAAGTGCAAACTCGGCAGTTGCGAAAGCTGTAAAGTTGGCTGCATTGCTAGGAGGAGAAGGCTTTAAAGATATGACTCACAAAGACATGAATGAACTGATCGACTGCCACTCGCAGCCTTTGACTGATGAAGACTTGGAGGAATTGACAAAATCAGCGAGCAAAGAAGAGGAAGAACAACAACCAGAGGAAATACGAAGAAATTGAAGAACCTGGCCTTACACTCGAACGTCTGGCAGCCATGGGTGAATATGTGAAGTAGTCCAAGAACTCTCGCAAGAACATGACGATAATATGGTTCGTTCGGTGACCTTCTGCAATCTTCTCGACGATGCCATGATTCCTTACAAGACCATCTTCCAACAAAACATGAAAAAGCAACAGCAACTCCCCATTACCATGTTCTTTTCTCGCAAAAAGCAGCTGTAAAGCTGTCATTGGCTGCAGAATAATTTCCTCTGGAGTCTATACATGTCATCATCACCTCATTCATGGTAAGTTTACCTATCATGTTCATAAAAATTTCTGCTTGCATGCTGCTATTTATAAAGTAAAGGGTGGTTTTTTAACAGTGCAGGGAGGGTTTATACAGTAAAGGTAAAAATAAATGTTAAATAGTCATGTATATGAGTAGCACGTCATCATCACCTCATTCACGGTAAGTTTACCTATCACTTTCATATAAATTTACTCTTGCATGCTGTTATTAATAAAGTAAAGGGTGGTTTGTTAACAGTACAGGGAGGGTTTATACAGTAAACGTAAAAATAAATGTAAAATACCTATGTACATATAGGTTGATCCTACTACGCGGAAATTCACCTATCGCGGTCGGTCCCGGAACCGAACCCCCGCGATAAACTAGGGATCACTGTATATACTGTGTATATATATATATATATATATATATATATATATATATATATATATATATATATATATATATATATATGTACGTCAAAATTTTATTTTTAAATGTGATATAAAAGTATGTCAGGTATATTAGATTTTGAAATTTTTCCTTATGTGGAACCTTCTGTTTTGTGCAGCATAACATACACCTTAGTTGTGATATTTCTTTTGCTCTATTCTGGAAGTATTTCTTTCCAGTCCATGTATGATTCATTAAGGAAACGAACTGGGAATATTGTCTCGGATGAGTGGCTAAACTTTGACAGCAGTCTCAACAGTCACTCTGCAATTCCCAATTCCAACACAGTGTGCGCTCCTGCCCCTACCAAACCTTCAGCGACCATGGAGGTGATGCATTTCAGAAATCCTTTGAGTTTCATGCAATTGCAACCGCCTCCATTGCCTTATTTGGATCTTGCAAGTTGTCATCCCCATCGAAAGACTCCGGGATTTCATCATAAAAGTCAGGTAGACTTTCGAAATTCCGTTCATCCTTTTCTTGCTTCCTTTAGAGAAGAGTAACCGCATGGTGCTCTAGGGTTAGTCTTATTTACTAGGCAATCCACCTAACTGAACCTAACAATTTATGCTGTTATATAACTTTACATGGGGTTCTATGATTTATTTATGTTTACAATACCCCATTGGTTTTGTTACTTTATTTACATTGTACACTGTAATGGTATGTGAATTGTACATAGTAAAAGCAGACTTCAACTGCTTATTTCTCGTCAACTTTGTATAGCTAGAGGATCTTCGGTCAGCTTTTCACGTGTGTTCTTGTGATTGGATAAACCTCAGGCTTAAGTAGTTGAAGTCTTCTCTGTATTATTCTTGATAGTGTACATTCAATGGCTTGCTGCTCTTAATAGCCTATTCTGTGAATAGGCTTACGTTGAAAAATATTTTAATAATTTCGGTCATGGGATATATTATGCTAATATCATAATTTATGTAAGAATATCATAGGGTTTGTAAAGTTTATTTGCTGTGTGGTGATTTTTGAAAGTTTTTTGTATCAGGATTTAATATTGCACCTGAAGAAACTATGTTGTGGTCTGTAAAATAAAGTAATCATGTCTCTTAGTAAACAAATAAGCAAATTATTTCATGCAATACAATTAATATTTCAGTTTTCTGGAAATGGCATGGAAATGACAGTTTTAGACAGAGGGACAAAGCCTTCCTCTCTTCCATACACTGGAATTCCAGGCTGGCCATCTTACCAGGATAAAGAGACCATTGCTTCATCAGATGGTCATCAACAAAAGGAACCGCCCATTACTGGAAAGAGTAATGAAAAAATTTTGCTGACTCCTTGCTTCCAGCATCGTTCTCGTCCTCCACCTCCACCGCCTCCTCCTCCTCCTCCTCCTCAACAGCATCAGCATACTGCCCCACCTGCTTCGACCACTCTGAATTCTTTTCCTACTCACCTTCCTCCCAACGAAAGACAGTCTCATGATTTCCCCCAGTCTGTTCACCAGTTACCTCAAGCAGAGCATTGTTCGCATCAACAACGTCAGCAAAGTATGTTTCCTAATGAAGAGACAGATGAATGTATCCCTGCTCCATTGATGCCATTGAAGCCTGTTACATATGTTGGTAAGTTATGGGAATAATTACTAATGATTTAAGTCATTGCTAAAGATATGAAAGTTAATGTAAGACTATTCATCTTCCTGTCGAGGCTGAAATTTTTTTATATATGGAATATAGGGCATATTGGTATTGATTTATATTAGAAAATATTGTCTTGATGTATTTGGATATACTGTACTATACTTTCTCGATTTCTAGAAAATTAGGCATAATGGTGTTGATCTATATCAGAATATATTTTGTTTAGTTAGACATACTCTTTTCTTTTTTTTCTGAAATTACTAGATTTTGTGTTTGCTCCTATCATGACCACTACTCGTCCAGACAAGAAAAGCAGTCGTCATTCACATGGCGAGAGTAGTGCCAGGGATGATAATCCTAAAGAAAGCAGATGCCACATGTGAACACTTGTATTAAGCTTGAAATTTTAAAAGCATCATGAATCTCATTTATTTAATATTAGGCAAGGACTCTTGACATGTGTTAAAATTCTTCGGTGGAAAACATCTATACAAAGTTGAAGAGAACACTGAAAAACTCACTTGTGATAGTATACATTGTCTCATTTTGAATATTTTTTAACAGGAAAATGTAAAGTTTAGCAAGGACACTGATTTCGTTCTTAAATTCTGTGTAGTAGAAGTACAGTACTTTCAGATTTTTTTAATGTCATATTTTAAGTTAATGTAGCGGAATTTCCATTTGATATACTGAACACGAAACTACAAAATGTAGCAATCACTTGTAATACTATACATTGTCCCATTTTGAATCTTTTTGAAAGGATTAATGTAACGTTCAGAAGGGACACTGATTGGTTTTTGAATTCTAAGTAGTAGAAATTCTTTAAAAAAATTTAATGTCTTATATTTTTAGTTACTGTAGCAGAACTTTCACGTGATATACTGAATACGAAACTATAAAGTACCAAACACTGACTTGTTTCGTTGATTACAAAAGGATGATTTAACTTAATTTCTCTGTTACCCTGGACTGTTTTCTCTTGCCTTTTATTTTTGTCAATATAGCAGAATTTTCCTTTGACATACTGAATAGGGTATCACCAAAAATACAAAACTTCAATTCGTTTTTTATGATTATAAAAAAGGAGGATTTGATTCAATTCGCTGTTAGTCTGGATTTTTTCTTGCCTTTATTTTTGTTAATGTAGCAGAATTTTTCTTTGTCTTACTGAATAGGGTATCACAAAAAGTACTAAACTCCGATTTGAGTTTTAGAATACAAAAGGATGATTTAAGTTGATTATTTCTTAGTCTGAACTAGTTTCATACTCTGTAAGCTTATTATTTAGTGTTTAAATAGATGTTATTCAATTACTTTTCTTTTGATTGCACATGTATCTCCTCTCTCTCTCTCTCTCTCTCTCTCTCTCTCTCTCTCTCTCTCTCTCTCTCTCTCTCTCTCTCTCTCTCTCTCTCTCTCTCTCTCTCTCTCTCTCTCTCTTTTTGTGTGTGATTACCTAATTGTGTTTACGGGAAAGAGCCCAAAGCTCGTATCTTCCCGTCTCCTGATCGGTTCCATTTTAGACTTAGTGATACTTATCATACCTGTCCTTAAAACTATGGATTGAGATAGCATTAACTACCTCCTCGCTTAGCCAATTCCAATTATCAACTACTCTTACACTGAAAAAGTATTTCCTTACATCCTGCAAAGAAGTTTTCTTACGAAGCTTCAAACTATGACCTCTAGTTCTAGAGCCAGCCATATCAAAATATCGATCCCTATCCACTCTATCATAACCATAAAGGAATTTAAAGACTGTCACCATATCCCCCCTTACTCTTCTAGCTTCGAGTGATGGTAAGTCTAATTCCCTCAGCCTCTCATCATAACTGAGATTGCGTATTTCTGGCACCAGTTTCGTGGCATGTCTTTGAACTTTTTCAAGCTTAGCTATGTGCTTTTTCAAGTGCGGATTCCAAAAGGGGGCTGCATATTCGAGTTTTGGCCTCACATAGGTTACATAAATATTTCTGAACATTTCCTTGTCCATGTGCCTGAAGGCTACCCTTACATTTGATAAGAATGCATATGCTGCCCTTACTATGCCATTTATATGTATTTCTGGAGACAAATCTGCCAGTATGTTTACTCCTAGATCTCTCTCATTTTCTGTCTCTTGAAGTTGTACTCCAGCCACCGAGTAGTCAAGCTTGGGCCTTCTTGCACTTGTACCCATTCTCATTACCTTACATTTTGAAGTATTGAATTTCATTAGCCACTTTTCTGACCACTCATGCAGATTATTTAGATCCTCCTGAAGTTCTCTACCATTGTTCTCGTTTTTTACTTTCTTCACAATCTTTGCATCATCTGCAAACATATTCATGAATGAATTTACAGACTCTGGTAGGTCATTTACATATACAAGGAACAAAAGTGGCCCTAAAACTGAACCCTGTGGAACTCCACTACTAACTCTTCTCCATTCAGACACTGAGTGTCTTACTCTAACCCTCTGTTCCCTTCCTTCTAAGTAAGTTTTTATCCATTCCAAAACATTTCCACCTATTCTGGCCATTGAGTGCAGCTTCCTAATAAGTCTCCCATGTGGAACAGTGTCAAACGCTTTCTGGAAGTCTAGGAATATGCAATCTGCCCAGCCCTCTCTTTCCTGTAAGATTTGGCTTACCTCATCATAAAATTCTAATAAGTTTGTTACTGTTGATCTACCTTCTCTGAAGCCATGTTGCCTCACTGACAAAAAGTTGAAGGATTCCAAGTGAAGAGAGATATGTTTCCTTAGTAGTTTCTCCATAACTTTGCAAACTATGCTGGTCAAGGAAACTGGTCTATAGTTCAGAGCCGTATCCCTCCTTCCCTTTTTGAAGATAGGTATCACATTTGCTTGTTTCCAGCATCTTGGAATCTCCCCCGACTCCAGTGACTCCTTAAATATGATACTTAGTGCCACTGATATTGTGTTTGCGCATTTTTTAAGCACATGAGGGGATATGTCATCAGGACCTGTAGCTTTATGAACATCTAAATCCATCAGCGCTTTGCATACCTCTGTGGCTGTAAGGTTGATGTTCTCTAATACCGGCCCTTGAGCTTCTATCACTGCAATCTGAGGGGGTGGGGTATTTTCTACTGTAAATACTGACTGAAACTCCTTGTTCAATTCTTTGCAGATCTCTTCATCCGTCTCAGTGATGCTTCCATCCGCTCTCTTTAGCCTTAAAACCTGTTCTTTTACCTTCAGTTTTCCTCTGATAAAGCTGTGGAAAAGCTTGGGATTTTCTTTAGCCTTCCTGGTGATGTCCCTCTCATAATCTCTCTGCCTCTCTCCTTTACTTAGGTAGTCATTTCTTGCTCTTTTGTAGGTTTGCCAGGCATTTATGTTTTTTCTCCTCCTATACCTTTTCCAGCATTTGTCTCTCCACTCCTTAGCTCTTTTACACCCATTATCGAACCATTTCTCTCTGGCATGAATTACACCTACTTTGGTGACAGGTATGCAGCAATCTACTATCTTCCCATATTTCTCACAAAAGATGTCATATATTTCTTGTACAGATTTGTTGTAAAATAAGGTTCTCCAGTCAATAACTGCAAAAAGCTCATTCATTTTGATGTAATCTCCTGTGTGTAAGAATGGTTGATGATTGGAATTTACTGAATGAGGAATTAGTTTATGCTCACTGCATTTATAGTTTTAAGGACAAATATGATAAGTATCATTGAGTATAATAATGGAAGAGATCAAGTATTGGGTCCTAAGTCTATTCATTTGATACAAGGGTCAAATAAAGTATAGTAAAAAAACTGAGGCTTTATTCTTGAAGCTGATATAAACAAAACAAGCCACTCATCCTGGCATCAACAATAGACGAATTAAGTATAAGTACAAGAATATCAAAACAAGCGATTTAAACTCTATTTGATAGAAAATAAATGCTAATAAGAAAGCAATCAGAATAAATAAAAAGTAAATAATAAATAATTATACCTCAACCTTCACATTTCCTTTTCCCATAGAAAAAAAAATCAACTTCTGTTTTCAAAATATTCAGGTGGTTATAATTATAATACGAGTTACTTTAAATATATATCTACTTTACAAAGCTAACCGCTCTGGCGGTTTTATAGTTCTACCAGACCTACGAAGGGGTATTGGTTCTGACACTGTCATGGGAGCATGCATGGAGTTATCAGAACTCTCAACTATGCTATAAGGATTTATAACATTGCTCTGGTTCATTAATCACATCAGAATTTGATGTAAGACTAGTTGGAATAGAAGGCAAAATTGGCTATCAAGTACCACATTAATTCTGATAATTACTGGGAAAAATGTATTCTTCTACACTAGGAGTAAATCTAGACATAAGTTGATCTGAATGTCTTTTACAAACTATATTGCCATACTTTTTGAGTTGTTCTTTGTAGTTACAAACACCAAGTACTTCTAAGATTCTACCATCTAACCAAGGCTTACCTTGACCATTATTTTTAACAAAAACTACATTATCTACATTATATTCTAATTTTTCAAATTTTCATTCTTTCTGCAGTGCCTTCTCCCTTTTTCTTGAGGTTTAATTTTTTCTACAGTTCCCCGAAAGTTATGGTTAAATATCGTATCAGCTGGAGTCTTCACAGTGGAGGAAGGTACAGCTCTTCTATGATTATACAAAAACCTACATACTCTGGTATTAATATCCCCATAAGTAAATTTACTAAGACTCTCTTTGAAAGTTTGTACTGCCCTTTCGGCTAAGCCATTAGAAGAAGGGTTATAAGGAGTAGGTGTAATGTGTTTAATGCCATTCTTCCTCAGGAAAAACTCCATCCCCTCAGACACAAAATAAGGGGCATTGTCAGAAACAATTATTTCTGGCAATCCAAAATTACAAAAACTCTGCCTTAATTTAGCAATAGTTACAACTGATGTAGTAGATCTAGTAACATGAACATCCAAAAATATTGTGTGAGAATCTACAATTATCAAAATAGTGACAGAATTATGAGTTTAAAGCTGGGACTGGGAGAAACGGTAGTCAATATGGTATGCGCCTATGCCCCACAAACTGGTTGTACAGCGGAGGAGAAGGATGTATTTTGGGAGGAGATGGACCAGAAGCTTAGAACAATTCCTATAAGGGAGAGGGTAATTTTGGGAGGAGATGTAAATGGCCACTTGGGTATTGGGAGGGATGGGATAGGTATAGTTCATGGGGGCTGGGAGGTGGGTGAGAGAAATGAGGGGGGAGAGAGAGTGATTGATTTTGCAGTGGCATTTGATCTGGCATTGGTCAACACATTCTCTGAGAAAAAGGAAAACAGATTGGTTACATACAGTAGTGGTGGAAACGAGAGCCAGTTAGATTTATTGTTGTGTAGGAGAGACCATCTGAAGGAGACTAGCAACTGTAAAGTAATAAATGGGGAGAGTGTAGCAGTGCAACATAGGCTAGTAGTAACTGATTGCAGGCTCAGGAAATGTAGAAAAAGTAAGAAGACGAGGATGGACCCAAAGATAAAGTCGTGGATATTGAAAGATACAGAGCTAAGAACTATGTTTAAGGGAAGAGTGTTGGAAGCGATAAGGTTGCATGAGGATGTACAAGAATGGTGGACAGAGAATAGTAAGGTGATTTTGAGGGTTGGTAAGGAGGTACTTGGAAAGTCATCTGGAAGGAAATTCCCAAATGATAGAGTCATTGTGGTGGAATGAGGAAGTGCAAGAATGGGTGAAGAACATGAAAGAAGCTAAGAAAAAGGCAGATTTATCAGGCCTGGAGCAGGATAAAGAAGAGTACAAGCAGGCAAAGAAGGAGAGCAGGAGCAAAAGCAGAGACACTGAATGAAGTGTATGAAGAGCTGGAAACACCAGAAGGAGAGAAGAAAATATGGCGAATTGCCAAGGCCCGAGATGCTGCAGCCAAGGACCTGACCAAGTAAGACAAATAAAGGATAACCATGGAGCAGTTCTAGCAGAAGAGGATGAAACAAAAAGCAGATGGGAAAGTTATTTTGAAGGATTATTAAATGAAGAGAGCCCAAGAGCAGTATCTGAAGATGGACTTCCAAATGAAGCAGTTACAACAACAGTGGCTGGAAGAGAGGCATAGCTGGCAGTAAGGAAAATGAAAAATGGAAGGGCAGCAGGACCTCATAAGATGCCAGTGGAGGTATGGAAGAGTCTTGGAGAGGAAGGTATAGATATCTTGTGGGACTTAATGAAAAGAAGATCTTTAGTCAGGAAAAGATGCCAGAGGAGTGGAGAGGAAGCCTAATCATCCCAATCTATAAAGAGAAGGGAGACATTCAGGAGTGTGGAAACTATAGATGCATAAAGTTAAGTCATACTATGAAGATATGGGAGAAGATCATAGAGAGGAGACTCGGAGAGGTAACGACAATTGGGGATGAACAGTTCGGCTTCATGCCTGGAAGAGGGACAGTGGATGCCATATTTGCCTTGAGGCAAATGATAGAAAAGCATCGGGAGAAACAGAAAGGACTGCATATGGTCTTTATTGACCTGGAAAAGGCATATGATCAAGTACCACGCAAAGAGGTGTGGAGGTGTATTAGAGAAAAGGAAGTCCCCGAGAAATATGTAAGAGTCATCCAAGATATGTGTGAGAGGGCAGAGGCAAATGTTAAGAGCAGTGTGAGCTTGATGAAAAGTCTCTCAGTAAATGTTGGTCTGCATCAAGGGCCTGCTTTGAGTCCATATCTATTTGATCTGGTCTTGGATGTAGTAACCCAGGGTATTAGAAATCAGTCACCATGATGTATGCTCTTTGCAGATGACATTGTACTGTGTAGCACCAGACGAGAGGTAGTGGAGGAAAAGCTTGAGGAGTGGAGAAGAGTGATGGAGGATGGAGGACTGAGAATCAGGAGGAAGAAGACAGAGTACTTGAGGTTGAGAGATAATATCAGATAAGATACAAGAAAGTAGATTAAGATGGTATGGTCATGTCATTAGGACGGATGAACAGTTATGTTGGGAGGAGGGTGATAGAAATGGATATACAGGGTAGGAGAGGGAGGGGGAGACCAAAGCGTAGGTGGATGGATTGCATCAATGACGATCTGAGGTCTAAAGGTTTGTTGGGTGATGCGGTATGGGACAGAAACATATGGAGAACACTGGCCAGAAACCTCGACCCCACATAAAAGTGGGAAAAGGTGTAGAAGAAGAAGAAGTCTATATGTAACCTACATCAAGGTTTCTGGCTAGGATAATACTGCTGACTGTGAAGTCTGGAAATTTTTAAAACAAAGTTCACAAGATTTAGTTATTTCTGTTATGTCCTGGTCCAATTTGGGCCACCAAATCCAATTAAGTGCTTCTGCTTTCATTGCATTGATACCGTTAGAACCTACATGCAGCTGTTCTAGTACTGCGCTGTGCATATCAGCAGGTATAATTACACGATTTCGATACAAAAGAACACCATCATAAATGCTTAAATCTAATTTGACAACAGAGTAATCAGGCAATATTGGGTCATTACTCCAACCAAATTTCACACATTGAAAATCTTACTTAAAACTGGGTCACTTCTAGTCAAAACCTTAAAATTTTCAAAAGAAATATCTTGATTACTCAAAGCTTCTATAACATGAACATATATATTTCGGGTACTAGAATCCAGCACTGGCAACCGACTGAGTGCATCTGCGACAACATTATCTTTTTCTGCTTTAAAATTTAAGTCATAAGTGTACTGTGACAAAAGCAAAGTCCATTGCAGCACTCTAGCGTTTGCATTTACAGGAATTTGTTTGGTTCTACCAATGGTTGGTGATCAGTTATAAGACTAAATCTACGACCCAATAAAAAATATTTAAATTTGCTTACTGCATAGACCAAAGCCAGAGCTTCCTTGTCTAACTGGGAGTACAGTGTTGCCTCACTTATCGCGGTAGTTCAGTTCCGGGACCCACCGCGAAGTAGGATCCGCCTATATGTACATAGATATTTTAATATATTTTTACGTTTACACTGTATAAACCCTCCCTGCACTGTTAAAAATACACCCTTCACATTATAAATAACAGCAAGCAACGTAAATTTTTATGAAAGTGATAGATAAAACTACAGTGAATGAGGTGATAATGACGTGACGTACATATAATTTACAATTATTTTTTCGTTTACGTACTGTATAAACCCTCCCTGCACTGTTAAAAAAAAACGCCCTTAACATTATAGATAACAGCAAGCAACGTAAATTTTTATGAAAGTGATAGGAAAACTTACCGTGAATGTGATGATGACGTGACATACATACTCATTTACAATTATTTTTTCGTTTAAGTATTGTATAAACCCTCCCTGCACTGTTGAAAAAACACCCTTTACATTATAAATAACAGCAAGCAACGTAAATTTTTATGAAAGTGATAGATAAAATTACGGTGAATGAGGTGATAATGACGTGACATACATACTAATTTTTTCGTTTACGTACTGTATAAACCCTCCCTGCACTGTTAAAAAAAAAAACCTTTACATTATAAATAACAGCAAGCAACGTAAATTTTTATGAAAGTGATAGATAAAATTACGGTGAAAGAGGTGATAATGACGTGACATACATACTCATTTACAATTATTTTTTCGTTTAAGTACTGTATAAACCCTCCCTGCACTGTTAAAGAAAAAACACCCTTTACATTATAACTTACAGCAAGCAACGTAAATTTTTATGAAAGTGATAGATAAAATTACGGTGAATGAGGTGATAATGACGTGACATACATACTCATTTACAATTATTTTTTCGTTTACGTACTGTATAAACCCTCCCTGCACTGTTAAAAAAACACCCTTTACATTATAAATAACAGCAAGCAACGTAAATTTTTATGAAAGTGATAGATAAAATTACGGTGAATGAGGTGATAATGACGTGACATACATACTCATTTACAATTATTTTTTCGTTTACGTACTGTATAAACCCTCCCTGCACTGTTAAAAAAACGCCCTTTACATTATAAATAACAGCAAGCAACGTAAATTTTTATGAAAGTGATAGATAAAATTACGGTGAATGAGGTGATAATGACGTGACATACATACTCATTTACAATTATTTTTTTGTTTACGTACTGTATAAACCCTCCCTGCACTGTTAAAGAAACACCTTTTACATTATAAATAACAGCAAGCAACGTAAATTTTTATGAAAGTGATAGATAAAATTACGGTGAATGAGGTGATAATGACGTGACACACATACTCATTTACAATTATTTTTTCGTTTACGTACTGTATAAACCCTCCCTGCACTGTTAAAAAAAACACCCTTTACATTATAAATAACAGCAAGCAACGTAAATTTTTATGAAAATGATAGATAAAATTACGGTGAATGAGGTGATAATGACGTGACATACATACTCATTTACAGTGCTCATAAGTGAAAGGATTCAAGTCGAAGAAATAAACTTGGCTATAGGAAGTGAGTTCAAGGAATTTCTTGTTGCTCGCATAAATACTGGGTTTAAGAGCATTATAATAACTGTTGTATACAACCCACCAAGGAACCAAAATAGGCTTGAAGTTTATGAGGAAAGTCATATAGGTACTATTGAAGTCATAAACTCAGTTGTTAACATGGCACGGGAAAAAAAATGTAGGATTTTGATTATGGGAGACTTTAATCATAAAGAGATAGATTGGATAAATCTTGACCCACACAGTGGTGAGGACTCATTCGGGGCAAGATTCCTAGATTGCGTACAAGGGAATTTCCTACATCAACATGTAATGGAACCAACAAGGGCCAGGGGTGGGGATGAGCCATCACTACTTGATCTAGTGTTCACAGATAATGTGTTGGATATTGAAAAAATTGAGTATGAACCACCAATTGGAAAGAGTGACCACTGTGTGTTGTTGATGGAGTATATCATTGAAGATATTCTTCCTGAGAGTAGAGGCACTGAGGACATGAGGAGGAACTATCGGAAAGGAGATTACATCAAAATGAATGAGCTTTTTGCAGTTATTGACTGGAGAACCTTATTTTACAACAAATCTGTACAAGAAATGTATGACATCTTTTGTAAGAAATATGGGAAGATAGTAGATTGCTGCATACCTGTCACCAAAGTAGGTGTAATTCATGCCAGAGAGAAATGGTTCGATAATGGGTGTAAAAGAGCTAAGGAGTGGAGAGACAAATGCTGGAAAAGGTATAGGAGGAGAAAAAACATAAATGCCTGGCAAACCTACAAATGAGCAAGAAATGACTACTTAAGTAAAAGGAGAGAGGCAGAGAGAGACTATGAGAGGGACATCACCAGGAAGGCTAAAGAAAATCCCAAGCTTTTCCACAGCTTTATCAGAGGAAAACTGAAGGTAAAATAACAGGTTTTAAGGCTAAAGAGAGCAGATGGAAGCATCACTGAGACGGATGAAGAGATCTGCAAAGAATTGAACAAGGAGTTTCAGTCAGTATTTACAGTAGAAAATACCCCACCCCCTCAGATTGCAGTGATAGAAGCTCAAGGGCCGGTATTAGAGAACATCAACCTTACAGCCACAGAGGTATGCAAAGTGCTGATGGATTTAGATGTTCATAAAGCTACAGGTCCTGATGACATATCCCCTCAAGTGCTTAAAAAATGCGCAAACACAATATCAGTGGCACTAAGTATCATATTTAAGGAGTCACTGGAGTCGGGGAAGATTCCAAGATGCTGGAAACAAGCAAATGTGATACCTATCTTCAAAAAGGGAAGGAGGGATACGGCTCTGAACTATAGACCAGTTTCCTTGACCAGCATAGTTTGCAAAGTTATGGAGAAACTACTAAGGAAACATATCTCTCTTCACTTGGAATCCTTCAACTTTTTGTCAGTGAGGCAACATGGCTTCAGAGAAGGTAGATCAACAGTAACAAACTTATTAGAATTTTATGATGAGGTAAGCCAAATCTTACAGGAAAGAGAGGGCTGGGCAGATTGCATATTCCTAGACTTCCAGAAAGCGTTTGACACTGTTCCACATGGGAGACTTATTAGGAAGCTTCAATCAATGGCTAGAATAGGTGGAAATGTTTTGGAATGGATAAAAACTTACTTAGAAGGAAGGGAACAGAGGGTTAGAGTAAGACACTCAGTGTCTGAATGGAGAAGAGTTAGTAGTGGAGTTCCACAGGGTTCAGTTTTAGGGCCACTTTTGTTCCTTGTATATGTAAATGACCTACCAGAGTCTGTAAATTCATTCATGAATATGTTTGCAGATGATGAAAAGATTGTGAAGAAAGTAAAAAACGAGAACAATGGTAGAGAACTTCAGGAGGATCTAAATAATCTGCTTGAGTGGTCAGAAAAGTGGCTAATGAAATTCAATACTTCAAAATGTAAGGTAATGAGAATGGGTACAAGTGCAAGAAGGCCCAAGCTTGACTACTCGGTGGCTGGAGTACAACTTCAAGAGACAGAAAATGAGAGAGATCTAGGAGTAAACATACTGGCAGATTTGTCTCCAGAAATACATATAAATGGCATAGTAAGGGCAGCATATGCATTCTTATCAAATGTAAGGGTAGCCTTCAGGCACATGGACAAGGAAATGTTCAGAAATATTTATGTAACCTATGTGAGGCCAAAACTGGAATATGCAGCCCCCTTTTGGAATCCGCACTTGAAAAAGCACATAGCTAAGCTTGAAAAAGTTCAAAGACATGCCACGAAACTGGTGCCAGAAATACGCAATCTCAGTTATGATGAGAGGCTGAGGGAATTAGACTTACCATCACTGGAAGCTAGAAGAGTGAGGGGGGATATGGTGACAGTCTTTAAATTCCTTCATGGTTATGATAGAGTGGATAGGGATCGATATTTTGATATGGCTGGCTCTAGAACTAGAGGTCATAGTTTGAAGCTTCGTAAGAAAACTTCTTTGCAGGATGTAAGGAAATACTTTTTCAGTGTAAGAGTAGTTGATAATTGGAATTGGCTAAGCGAGGAGGTAGTTAATGCTATCTCAATCCATAGTTTTAAGGACAGGTATGATAAGTATCACTAAGTCTAAAATGGAACCGATCAGGAGACGGGAAGATACGAGCTTTGGGCTCTTTCCCGTAAACACAGGTAATCACAATTAGGTAATCACAATTATTTTTTCGTTTACGTACTGTATAAACCCTCCCTGCACTGTTAAAGAAACACCCTTTACATTATAAATAACAGCAAGCAACGTAAATTTTTATGAAAGTGATAGATAAAATTACGGTGAATGAGGTGATAATGACGTGACATACATCCTCATTTACAATTATTTTTTTCGTTTACGAACTGTATAAACCCTCCCTGCACTGTTAAAGAAACACCCTTTACATTATAAATACCAGCAAGCAACGTAAATTTTTATGAAAGTGATAGATAAAATTACGGTGAATGAGGTGTTAATGACGTGACACACATACTCATTTACAATTATTTTTTCGTTTACGTACTGTATAAACCCTCCCTCCACTGTTAAAAAAAACACCCTTTACATTATAAATAACAGCAAGCAACGTAAATTTTTATGAAAGTGATAGATAAAATTACGGTGAATGAGGTGATAATGACGTGACATACATACTCATTTACAATTATTTTTTCGTTTACGTACTGTATAAACCCTCCCTGCACTGTTAAGAAACACCCTTTACATTATAAATAACAGCAAGCAACGTAAATTTTTATGAAAGTGATAGATAAAATTACGGTGAATGAGGTGATAATGACGTGACACACATACTCATTTACAATTATTTTTTCGTTTACGAACTGTATAAACCCTCCCAGCACTGCTAAAAAAACACCCTATACATTATAAATAACAGCACGCAATGTAAATTAAAAAAAAAAAATGAAAATACTGAAAATGTTTTTTTTTCAATATTTTAATATTTTTGCGTATACCCATAAAATAAAATAATAATTTATTCCAAAAAAACCCGCGATAGAGTGAGAACGCGAACCAAGAAGCGCAAATAACCGGGGTAATACTGTAATTAAATTCTGCAGATGATAACTTTTTACTACCAAAATAGACTGGTTTTTTAATACCATGCATTTCCTGCATCAAAATGCAGCCAACGCCCACTGGAGATGCGTCTACAATTTCTGTATGATTTTGTGACAGAGAGTTTTGCTCAAAGTCACCAGAGGCTGTAGTAGATGCCTTATTAGTTAACTTAGTAACTATTAACTGTTTTTTTCTTACTAAAATAATTCTCACTTCTTGCCTTTTGCAGATTATGATTATTTGCAATTTATATATTATTGCTTATAGCTAATTTTAAATATATCTTGTTTAATATTATTGTAGGTGTAGAAAGTATGATCCCAATATACAAGTCTCCCCCCTATTTCTGTTTTCTGATCGTTCCTTTTCTTCATGAACGAGGCCATAATCCTAGCGAGTCTATTAGATACGTTTTTTTGCACAAATTTCTTATGATAAAATATATAAAAATTGTTCTTGATAATTTTGTTATAAATTTGACCTTGCTGATATGTTATTAGCCTGTCTAGATACATTTCAGTAACTTCTTTGTTACTTGAATAGTTAAGTTCCGTCTCCAACAACGCAAAGAACGTTCTAGAGATTGTTTGCCAGTAACCTATTTTGCCCATAATAATTCTCATTTTTTTTATTGCTTCTGCTTGTTGCACCTAAAATACTCTCTCTCCCTTTCATCTCTGCCATAATTGCCTGCCAAGGACCACCACTGCAGTAGCCCTCAAATATTATAAGAACCAGTTACTTCTCTGGAAATATATCCCACAGATGACATCACCAGGAGGGACTTGAATCGTCCTCATTTGGCTGCCAAACATCCCAGAGGCAAGATCTCGCCTCAGCAGTCAAGCTTATTTCAAACTTTATGTACGTGGCGTCTTCACAGGAATTCATCTGGCACAAACAAGGTGAGGGATAGTGTATGGTAAAGCTCATTGGTCAAGCAAATTGGGAATTCAAGAAATTGGTTAAATTCGTTACTGGTCAAATCCTACGAAAATTTTCTCAGCTTCTGTTCCCATACAAAATGAATGTTTGTAGATTACCTAATTGGAATCTCATTTGCCAAACTTAATTCCTTGACCTGGAAATTACCGCCGATATACATTGATAAGAAATTTCTTTCAATGAATGTGCAAACAAAAATCTCATCCTCAGAAGATTGGTTATGACCACGTAAAAATCTACCCCTTTTCCTAACGAATTCTATTTTCGTTTCACCCCTTTCTATCATCGTAAATAAAGTGTTTTACGTCAAAGCTCGTGAATAAAGTAATTTACTATATAAATTGCAAGTAATTAATCATTTAATTAAAGTGTTTTATGCTATAAACCACAAATAATTACAAGGTAATTTTACCCTGTTGGCTTTGCAAATGTTTCTTGTTAACCACAATTTAATGAATATATACTGTATTTATATCGTAGATTCTTCGTTTATTGTAAATAGAGTGTTTTACCATATAAATTGCAAATAATTAATAAGCATTGCAACTTTTGTGGTTGCCCACAAGTTATGGAATACATACTGTATTTGTCTTGCTCATTCTTCATGTATTGTGAATAAATTGTTTTCCTCTAATGCCGGAAAATATTTAATTGTTTTGTCTGCTCTTATGGTAGCATAAATATTTCTGGTTAGCTGTGACTAAGCAATATATTTTTATCCAGTAGAATAATCTTAGAAACTCATTATTTGTGTGCTCATGCTTTCGGTTTTCCCATTATTAACGGTGTGTCATTTCTGTTTCTGCAATTGCAGTGTCCTCTAGTCTACTCTGCCTGTGTGACAGAGGTGATCGTCGAGTTGAGGCCATAGTCTTGGCATCCATCTGTGGTGCTGGGAATCGAAATTTGCGCTCACCACCTCTGGGATCCGAGGCAGTGTAGTGGCATAGTGTATTTTCTTTCTTTATTTGGAGTGTTGTAGTGGTATGATATATGTCTTCTTTATTTATATATTAATTTATTTATTAATTGATATATATATATATATATATATATATATATATATATATATATATATATATATATATATATATATATATATATATATATATATATATATATATATATATATATATATATATATATATATATATATATATATATATATATATATATATATATATATATATATATATATATATATATATATATTTTCACTTTATTTCTTAATAATTTTGTTGTTGTTGTAAAGTGATCCCTTAATTTGCTTCTTGTTGTCATAACGAACTGTACATTGTTTTGGTTTTCTGTTTTTATGGTAACACTGACTCTGTATTGCCGCCTTTTTCGTGTAGTGTGATATTTTTGGTCTGTTCATTTTCGATACATAAAAAGTGCTTCATAATTATGACTTTGGCCTATTTTGTTACCTTAAATGATATTGTGGTAATCTTGATATCTTGTCAGACTGAACTACAGCAGCATTTCATAAATTTAAATTTAAAATTTGTTCCAGCTCAAATAATTAATTAAATTCTTTTTAATGTGTCATTGCATTTCCAAAATTAAAAGAAAGTTGAATTCTGAGTTTCATTTAACCGAGTAGTGGTAGCCCGGGTGGGGTGTTCAAGTACATAAATATCTGTCCTGTCTGTTTGTGAGCTCTTAACCGACTTCAGTACTATGAGTCCCCTTCGTAAAACTAACTTAACAAACTCCCCACTCCACAGATTTCCATCAAAATTTGCAAGAAATTCTAACCTGGATAACTCTGCTTTGAGCTTACTGAAAGCATTAGCTTCTACAGATGACCATTCAAATTTGGCACATTTCTTCAACAATCATATAAAGGCGACAAAGTACTAGAAAAATTCTTTACAAATCTGCTATAATAGGTAACCATACCCAAAAAGGATTGTACATCAATGACAAACTTTGGAGGGGGTGGTTCCAAAATAGCTTGTTTTGCATTTCCTATTCTCTCTGACTAAAGGCGCCTTACAGGCCATCAAGAAGCCACCCCTCAGCAACAATGTACGCATCATCACCACCATTCTAAGCCACTACCACAGGACAATCGGCCTTGGAAAAGCCATCACTCTTGCCTGGAATCCCAGCCACGTCGGCATTAAGGGAAGTGAGGAAGCTGATCAAGCCGCCAAACAAGACACTCTTAGAGCAGAAATCCAAATATCTCTACTCCTGGGAATCAACAGATAAAAAACAAAGCCACCAAGTCACTCCTTAATGTCTTAATAACTAAACACAACCTGTGCACTGACTTTGGCTCCCCCTCCACCTGGTAGTACAAAGCCACCACCGATCTTCAGCGAATCACCCTGCCTAAGAACCTTCGACAAAGCACGGCGGTCAAAGTGTACCATCTGAGACTTGGGTACAAGAGCACCTGGCGAATAGTGGATGATATCATCAGGGAATGTACCTTCTGCCAGGTAGCCTCACCACATCCACTGTTCCACTACATCCTCGAATGTGATTCCTTTTCAGAAATTCGACGGAAAACTGGTGGCCCCGCAATATCCAGCAAAGATCCAAATGCCCTTCATGTTGCTAGCTCCATAACCAGACTAGCAACAAACAACTACATGAATAGTCTACTGAATATAATCAGTCAATACCCTCCACCAAGATAACTATGTAATAACTCTCTTTCACCACCAAAACAGGGATTCATTAAAGAGAATAATTGTTTGATGTAAACTAATAATCCTCAGCTGAACACTTATGTTTTCTACTATCTTTATAGTTCTGTACAACCTCACCTGCAGGCCAAAATAGGAAATTCTGGTCGCCCTCAAGAGCAAATACTACCAACAATATGCGAATTTCACCCCACCTCCGTGCCAAACAGGAAAGTCCAGTTGCCCTCAAGAGCGAATACCACCTTCAATCAACAAATCTTATTCCACCTGCTGGCCAAAAAGGGAAGGGCTGCTCACCCTTAAGGGAGAACATCAACGAACGAAATCTGAAGCCATGTTGTCTCTCTGACAAAAAGTTGAAGGATTCCAAGTGAAGAGAGATGTGTTTTCTTAGCAGTTTCTCCATAGCTTTGCAAACTATACTGGTCACAGAAGGCATATGGTTTAGAGCTGTATTTCTCCTTCCCTTTTTGAAGTTAGGTACCACGTTCACTTGTTTCTAGCATCTTGGAATCTCCCCAGATTACAGTGACTTTTCAAATATGATGTATATGCCCCCGATATTGATTTAGCACATTTATTTAGTACATAAGGGGATATATCACCAGAACCCGTTTCTCTATGGGAGTCTAACTCCATCAATGCTCTGGATGCTTTGACGTGTATATATACTGCTGCTGCTGCTACCTATAGAATATATTACTACACAACAAGCCAAGGACTCAAATGTGGGTGAAGAAATAAGAGCTGTCATTTAACTCTTAATTTATTTGGAAACTACAAAGTTTCTCTAGGGTTCAATGCCCCTTGACCCCTTAACATTCTTACTACGTGAAAGGCTAACTTAAGGCTGGTGAATTACCACTGTACTACCCCTCTTCACATCTTGGACTGCTCAGGATACACAACATGGAGGAGGTGGCAAAGGCTTAGGCACATGCCTAAACCAATTAAATTCAAAAAGTTGAAAAAGACAAAATTTAATTGGGGGAACGCCATATAACATTTGGTGTGAGGAGCAGCTACAACAAGGTCCTTTGTCCTCCACCTACATCACAACAGAAAAAGTAACCTGAGATCCCCTTGTTTGTGCACAGTTTATTATAACTATTACTTGGCACGACATTTAGGCGTGAGATATACGTCACTCCCCACAGCCTGACCCAGAAAATATATTTTCTGGAGAACCATTAACTTACAAAAAAAAGGAGGGGGTGGATATCATACATAAGATAACAGAGCTCATGTCCATTGTAAAATAACATGATAACATTGTAAAACTTCATATTAATTCAAGCACATCTACAAACAGATAACATAATAACATTGTAAAAATTCGGATTAAGTCAGGAACATCTAGAAGTATGAATCACAAGAGTCTATGTTATCAAGATTAAAACAACATAACATATATCAGTATAGGCCATAAACAAAACATAATGACTTATTCAGTTTACCTTATACTCTGTAATACATATCAAAGTTACCCTATACTCTATCATACATACCAAAGTTACCTGAAAAGGTAATTTCGAATTCATTATCAAGGGTACATTCAATATATAAATAATATGATTTGCAAAGAGAAACAAAACAAAAGAAAAATATATTCCAACAACAATCATTCTAATTGTATAACTTCAGTTAGCAGATAATAATGTCTAATTAAGCATTCACAACTACAACATGTGATTATTAATAAATGACAGAGTGACAATAAGTCTACAAACAATTACAAAATAAAAAAAAATATGTAAGGGACAACTATTCAATAATACTCATAAATGACAACATGAAAATTATTTTAGCACCCGCTTAAGCCTAAAAGTACGGTATGTAAGTGACAATTATTCAATAATACTCATAAATGACAGAATGACAGTTAATACACTAAAACTATGGTACTCCAATTCTTTTATATCTATATTACTACTTCTCAGGAAGGAATTGAGGCTTTCTTAACTTAAAACTTAAGATCTTAAAAAAAAAAAAAAAAAAAAAACGTAAAGGGCCTGGTAGAGAAAGAGAGAGTATATATATATATATATATATATATATATATATATATATATATATATATATATATATATATATATATATATATATATATATATATATATATATCCGGTTCCGGTTTTACGTCACGGATTCCCTTATCAACCAAGGGCTAGGACGGTTGCATATATATATATATATATATATATATATATATATATATATATATATATATATATATATATATATATATGGTTACGCAATGGCAAAGTTTTCATTTCCCTTGCTGTGTACTACTCTGTGAAGAAGTTTCCATTTCCCGTGCTATGTACTACTCAATGGGGAAGTTTCTATTTAACTTGCAATTCGCTACTCTAAGCGGAAGTTTCCATTTCTCTTTCCTTCTTTTATGGTTATTAAGCAGTTACACTGATGAAACTTTTTTTCTCTTCCTTTGTCCCCATATGGAGTCCCACTCTTGGGATATTGCTAGTACAGTGGTAACGCGCTGGCTTCGCATTCACGAGGTCGAAAGATCGGTTCCCGTCCAAGACCGAGAGTTTAAGCTGTTTACTGGCAGGAACTGCTGTGGTTGGACACCACAGTGGGGGGTTGGGGCTTGCCCTGGCTGACGAATACCCATTGTATTGAAATGGAAATAAAGTTTGTTTGTCTTTTCGCTACTCCCACGTCTCCGCAGGAAGATAGGCCTGGGTTGTGTCCACGGTGGTCCCAGATAAGCAACCATCAAGTGGATACTGGACAAGGGGAGGGCGCAGATGCATCATGCCTTTTGTCCCTCCCAACTCCGTTGCTTGGTTGTCGAGGAGGTTATCTCTCCCCATCGCCCTCTCAAGACACCTATCCCCTGGATGCTGACCTCCCTCTACTATCCGATTCTGCAATCAGAATTCACTTTGAGTAGGTTCTTGGGCCGAAAAAAGGGCCTATGTGGCCGTCACAAATATAGATACTAGATATTGTGTCTGGGCACAAGCACAGGCCTATGCATGCACACAACCAAAATAGGGAGCATACATTGTATGTAAATGCTTGCAATTCCTCCAATGGGTAAAAGGGAGAGGGTGTACGAAATTGCAGGTCAGGACAACCTGAAAATTAGGAAAGAGGTTGCAAATACTGGTCAACACCATTCAAATCCTTGTTAGAAGATGCTTTTTATGTAGCTGAGTAACTGATAGAGCATCTACAAATCGTTAATGTGATTACCTAATTGTGCTTACGGGGAAGAGCCCAAAGCTCGTATCTTCCCATCTCCTGATCGGTTCCATTTTATACTTAGTGATACTTATCATACCTGTCCTTAAAACTATGGATTGAGATAGCATTAACTACCTCCTAGCTTAGCCAATTCCAATTATCAACTACTCTTACACTGAAAAAGTATTTCCTTACATCCTGCAAAGAACTTTTCTTACGAAGCTTCAAACTATGACCTCTAGTTCTAGAGCCAGCCATATCAAAATATCGATCCCTATCCACTCTATCATAAACATGAAGGAATTTAAAGACTGTCACCATATCCCCCCTCAATCTTTTAGCTTCGAGTGATGGTAAGTCTAATTCCCTCAGCCTCTCATCATAACTGAGATTGCGTATTTCTGGCACCAGTTTCGTGGCATGTCTTTGAACTTTTTCAAGCTTAGCTATGTGCTTTTTCAAGTGCGGATTCCAAAAGGGGGCTGCATATTCGAGTTTTGGCCTCACATAGGTAACATAAATAGTGTGTGTGTGATTACCTAATTGTGATTACCTAATTGTGTTTACGGGAAAGAGCCCAAAGCTCGTATCTTCCCGTCTCCTGATCGGTTCCATTTTAGACTTAGTGATACTTATCATACCTGTCCTTAAAACTATGGATTGAGATAGCATTAACTACCTCCTCGCTTAGCCAATTCCAATTATCAACTACTCATACACTGAAAAAGTATTTCCTTACATCCTGCAAAGAACTTTTCTTACGAAGCTTCAAACTATGACCTCTAGTTCTAGAGCCAGCCATATCAAAATCTCGATCCCTATCCACTCTATCATAAACATGAAGGAATTTAAAGACTGTCACCATATCCCCCCCTCAATCTTTCAGCTTCGAGTGATGGTAAGTCTAATTCCCTCAGCCTCTCATCATAACTGAGATTGCGTATTTCTGGCACCAGTTTCGTGGCATGTCTTTGAACTTTTTCAAGCTTAGCTATGTGCTTTTTCAAGTGCGGATTCCAAAAGGGGGCTGCATATTCGAGTTTTGGCCTCACATAGGTTACATAAATATTTCTGAACATTTCCTTGTCCATGTGCCTGAAGGCTACCCTTACATTTGATAAGAATGCATATGCTGCCCTTACTATGCCATTTATATGTATTTCTGGAGACAAATCTGCCAGTATGTTTACTCCTAGATCTCTCTCATTTTCTGTCTCTTGAAGTTGTACTCCAGCCACCGAGTAGTCAAGCTTGGGCCTTCTTGCACTTGTACCCATTCTCATTACCTTACATTTTGAAGTATTGAATTTCATTAGCCACTTTTCTGACCACTCATGCAGATTATTTAGATCCTCCTGAAGTTCTCTACCATTGTTCTCGTTTTTTACTTTCTTCACAATCTTTGCATCATCTGCAAACATATTCATGAATGAATTTACAGACTCTGGTAGGTTATTTACATATACAAGGAACAAAAGTGGCCCTAAAACTGAACCCTGTGGAACGCCACTACTAACTCTTCTCCATTCAGACACTGAGTGTCTTACTCTAACCCTCTGTTCCCTTCCTTCTAAGTAAGTTTTTATCCTTTCCAAAACATTTCCACCTATTCTAGCCATTGATTGCAGCTTCCTAATTAGTCTCCCATGTGGAACAGTGTCTAACGCTTTCTGGAAGTCTAGGAATATGCAATCTGCCCAGCCCTCTCTTTCCTGTAAGATTTGGCTTACTCATCATAAAATTCTAATAAGTTTGTTACTGTTGATCTACCTTCTCTGAAGCCATGTTGCCTCACTGACAAAAAGTTGAAGGATTCCAAGTGAAGAGAGATATGTTTCCTTAGTAGTTTCTCCATAACTTTGCAAACTATGCTGGTCAAGGAAAGTGGTCTATAGTTCAGAACCGTATCCCTCCTTCCCTTTTTGAAGATAGGTATCACATTTGCTTGTTTCCAGCATCTTGGAATCTCCCCCGACTCCAGTGACTCCTTAAATATGATACTTAGTGCCACTGATATTGTGTTTGCGCATTTTTTAAGCACATGAGGGGATATGTCATCAGGACCTGTAGCTTTATGAACATCTAAATCCATCAGCGCTTTGCATACCTCTGTGGCTGTAAGGTTGATGTTCTCTAATACCGGCCCTTGAGCTTCTATCACTGCAATCTGAGGGGGTGGAGTATTTTCTACTGTAAATACTGACTGGAACTCCTTGTTCAATTCTTTGCAGATCTCTTCATCCGTCTCAGTGATGCTTCCATCCGCTCTCTTTAGCCTTAAAACCTGTTCTTTTACCTTCAGTTTTCCTCTGATAAAGCTGTGGAAAAGCTTGGGATTTTCTTTAGCCTTCCTGGTGATGTCCCTCTCATAGTCTCTCTCTGCCTCTCTCCTTTTACTTAGGTAGTCATTTCTTGCTCTTTTGTAGGTTTGCCAGGCATTTATGTTTTTTCTCCTCCTATACCTTTTCCAGCATTTGTCTCTCCACTCCTTAGCTCTTTTACACCCATTATCGAACCATTTCTCTCTGGCATGAATTACACCTACTTTGGTGACAGGTATGCAGCAATCTACTATCTTCCCATATTTCTCACAAAAGATGTCATACATTTCTTGTACAGATTTGTTGTAAAATAAGGTGTGTGTGTGTGTGTGTGATTACCTAATTGTGATTACCTAATTTTGTTTACGGGAAAGAGCCCAAAGCTCGTATCTTCCCGTCTCCTGATCGGTTCCATTTTTAGACTTAGTGATACTTATCATACCTGTCCTTAAAACTATGGATTGAGATAGCATTAACTACCTCCTCGCTTAGCGAATTCCAATTATCAACTACTCTTACACTGAAAAAGTATTTCCTTACATCCTGCAAACAAGTTTTCTTACGAAGCTTCAAACTATGACCTCTAGTTCTAGAGCCAGCCATATCGAAATATCGATCCCTATCCACTCTATCATAACCATGAAGGAATTTAAAGACTGTCACCATATCCCCCCTTACTCTTCTAGCTTCGAGTGATGGCAAGTCTAATTCCCTCAGCCTCTCATCATAACCGAGATTGCGTATTTCTGGCACCAGTTTCGTGGCATGTCTTTGAACTTTTTCAAGCTTAGCTATGTGCTTTTTCAAGTGCGGATTCCAAAAGGGGGCTGCATATTCGAGTTTTGGCCTCACATAGGTTACATAAATATTTCTGAACATTTCCTTGTCCATGTGCCTGAAGGCTACCCTTACATTTGATAAGAATGCATATGCTGCCCTTACTACGCCATTTATATGTATTTCTGGAGACAAATCTGCCAGTATGTTTACTCCTAGATCTCTCTCATTTTCTGTCTCTTGAAGTTGTACTCCAGCCACCGAGTAGTCAAGCTTGGGCCTTCTTGCACTTGTACCCATTCTCATTACCTTACATTTTGAGGTATTGAATTTCATTAGCCACTTTTCTGACCACTCATGCAGATTATTTAGATCCTCCTGAAGTTCTCTACCATTGTTCTCGTTTTTTACTTTCTTCACAATCTTTGCATCATCTGCAAACATATTCATGAATGAATTTACAGACTCTGGTAGGTCATTTACATATACAAGGAACAAAAGTGGCCCTAAAACTGAACCCTGTGGAACTCCACTACTAACTCTTCTCCATTCAGACAATGAGTGTCTTACTCTAACCCTCTGTTCCCTTCCTTCTAAGTAAGTTTTTATCCATTCCAAGACATTTCCACCTATTCTAGCCATTGCTTGCAGCTTCCTAATAAGTCTCCCATGTGGAACAGTGTCAAACGCTTTCTGGAAGTCTAGGAATATGCAATCTGCCCAGCCCTCTCTTTCCTGTAAGATTTGGCTTACCTCATCATAAAATTCTAATAAGTTTGTTACTGTTGATCTTCCTTCTCTGAAGCCATGTTGCCTCACTGACAAAAAGTTGAAGGATTCCAAGTGAAGAGAGATATGTTTCCTTAGTAGTTTCTCCATAACTTTGCAAACTATGCTGGTCAAGGAAACTGGTCTATAGTTCAGAGCCGTATCCCTCCTTCCCTTTTTGAAGATAGGTATCACATTTGCTTGTTTCCAGCATCTTGGAATCTCCCCCGACTCCAGTGACTCCTTAAATATGATACTTAGTGCCACTGATATTGTGTTTGCACATTTTTTAAGCACATGAGGGGATATATCATCAGGACCTGTAGCTTTATGAACATCTAAATCCATCAGCGCTTTGCATACCTCTGTGGCTGTAAGGTTGATGTTCTCTAATACCGGCCCTTGAGCTTCTATCACTGCAATCTGAGGGGGTGGGGTATTTTCTACTGTAAATACTGACTGAAACTCTTTGTTCAATTCTTTGCAGATCTCTTCGTCCGTCTCAGTGATGCTTCCATCCGCCCTCTTTAGCCTTAAAACCTGTTCTTTTACCTTCAGTTTTCCTCTGATAAAGCTGTGGAAAAGCTTGGGATTTTCTTTAGCCTTCCTGGTGATGTCCCTCTCATAATCTCTCTCTGCCTCTCTCCTTTTACTTAGGTAGTCATTTCTTGCTCTTTTGTAGGTTTGCCAGGCATTTATGTTTTTTCTCCTCCTATACCTTTTCCAGCATTTGTCTCTCCACTCCTTAGCTCTTTTACACCCATTATCGAACCATTTCTCTCTGGCATGAATTACACCTACTTTGGTGACGGGTATGCAGCAATCTACTATCTTCCCATATTTCTCACAAAAGATGTCATACATTTCTTGTACAGATTTGTTGTAAAATAAGGTTCTCCAGTCAATAACTGCAAAAAGCTCATTCATTTTGATGTAATCTCCTTTCCGATAGTTCCTCCTCATGTTCTCAGTGCCTCTACTCTCAGGAAGGATGTCTTCAATGATATACTCCATCAACAACACACAGTGGTCACTCTTTCCAATTGGTGGTTCATACTCAATATTTTCAATATCCAACACATTATCTGTGAACACCAGATCAAGTAGTGATGGCTCATCCCCACCCCTGGCTCTTGTTGGTTCCATTACATGTTGGTGTAGGAAATTCCCTTGTACGCAATCTAGGAATCTTGCCCCAAATGAGTCCTCACCACTGTGTGGGTCAAGATTTATCCAATCTATCTCTTTATGATTAAAGTCTCCCATAATCAAAATCCTACATTTTTTCTCCCGCGCCATGTTAACAACTGAGTTTATGACTTCAATCGTACCTATATGACTTTCCTCATAAATTTCAAGCCTATTTTGGTTCCTT